>WYDK02048538.1:0-10341 GCA_009867345.2 Toxicodendron radicans | reverse complement strand
ATGTAACCCAACCCCCCCCCCCCCCCCAAAAAAAATCCATGGAAATATCATCCCAAACTTGGACATGAATAAGAAAGAGTTGTAACAAGCCAGTTGGACTCAGAGCATCATATTTATTTTGTTAACATATTGGACATGCTTCAAAAAAAGTTTGAACATCTTTTTTCATACCTTCCCAATAGACTATATTCACGAGCCGCTTGTATGTTCAAAAGAATCCAGAGTGTCCCTCAATAGGTGAGGAGTGAAAATCATGCAGCAACTTCTGGATATAAGGCCTTCTCTTCTGGTTCATGCAGCAAGGCCGTGTGAGGGTTTGAATTAAAAATATTAGGCCCAATTAAATTACTCCCATAACTTTACCTAAACCCATTTAATTTGTTGGGCCTGGTTACTCCAATTCTGGCTTCATCCAATGCCAAAATTTTCTCCTCAATTTGTTGGGCCATCTCAATGATTTGAATTAGAGAAGTGGGATGGGTTAGTCGTAATTAAGCCCTAATATCAATTCTCAACCCATTGACAAACACTGCATTTAGGATCTCCTCCTTCTCCTCCCCTAATAAGGCAGTGATAACTTCGAAACATTGTTTGAAATCGGCAACAGTACTGGTTTGTTTAAGGGCCATCAGTGTTTCATACAAATTACTCTCTTGAGACCCACTGAAGCATTTTATTAACTCCAACTTGAACTCTAACTTGAACGCCAACCACGTAGTCACCGAAGCTCTGGTTTCCAGCCATTGAAACCAGTTTATGGCTTCTCCTTCCATACAGACGGCGGCCGCGGTCAACCTCCCTTTATCAGTGATTCTGGTCAAACTAAAATACCTTTCTATCTTAAAAATCCAACCGTACGGATCATCGCCTGAGAAGATAGATACTTTCAGTTTTTGTCACCCTGTTTCATTGCGATTATATTTGTTAATGCCAGAACCATCCACCATATTCCGATTTTCCCCTTCTGATTGGTTAACACCTCCCCATGATTCCCCATTTCTCCTAGTTACTTCTTCTTCGTAATGCCTTCTCAACCTTATCTGAACCTCCACCAACATCTCTCGGATTATTTCCATATCCATTCCTGACTTCGCAACTTCTCTCTCAAAATTATCCATTCTTGAATCCATTTTGGTTCCAACCATACCCTAGACAACCAACCCAACAATGTTCACAATCAAATGATAAGAAAATGTAATATAATCTATATTGATGTGAAGATAACAATTCCAGTCACTACAACCCAAATCAACGGAAATAATAAAAATAGAAAATGAAATGAACTGGAAAAACAAAGAACAATATAGCTTGCGGGAATTCGAGGGCCAATTACCTCCCCGGGATACTGTTTTCACTTTTAAATAATCCCTCCAATTCTCTCTGTCCCCTTTATATGTTATTCAACTCTCAATGCAATAACAAAATTCTTCTACTGACCATACTTGCATTGCCACCTGTCCTCACCAATTCCCCCTCACCTCACTTGCCTAGGACCACATGCCCAAGACCACATTTTGCCACTTTCCTAATAATCCCCTACTGCCCCCTCATACGTCTCATATTGTAGACCAATGTATTAGTTGGTGGTCCATCAATTCAAAGGCGTAAGAGGCAGTGCCACCCTTCCGTAACCCTTGACAAATCTCCAATAGCACCTTGGTTAACCCCAAGAACCCCTTGAGGGCTCTAACATCTTTCGGAATTGGCCATTTGACAATACTGTCTATCTTTGAAGGATCCACCGTAACCCCCTCAACTGAAATAATGTGGCTGAGATACTCTAACTGCTGTTGGCCGAAGAAACATTTTTTGCGATTAGCTACTAAATGGTTGTCCAGTAGGGTTTGCAAGGTTATATGAAGATGATGCTCATCCTCACTCAAGGACTTACTGTATACTAGTATATCGTCCAAGAAAATAAGCAGAAATCTCTTGAGGTATGGCCAAAAAATTTGGTTTATCAGGGCTTGAAATGTTGAAGGTGTGTTGGTCAATCCAAAGGGCATCACCCAGAATTCATAATGCCCTTTATGAGTTCTGAAAGTCGTCTTGTGGGTATCTTCCGGTCACACTCGAATCTGATGATAACCTGATTTTAGATCAAGTTTTGAAAAAATTGATGCTCCCCCCAATTCATCGAACAACTCATCAATTGTCGGAATCAGAAATTTGTCAGGAACTGTTAACTTGTTCAATGCTCTGTAGTCTTCACAGAACCGCCATCCTCCATCTTTCTTCTTCACCAATAGAACTGGGCTAGAAAATGGACTGACACTCACCTTAATCAATCTTGACGCCATTATTTCCGCAATGATTTTCTCTATCTCATTTTTTTTTGGTAATACGAGTACCTATAGGTCTAATAGTTGATGGTTGAGCATTGGGTAGTAACCTAATGGCATGGTCTTGTGGTCTGGAGGGTGGTAATCCATATAGGGGTTCAAAGACAGTACCGTATTTGTTCAAGATCGACAATAACTGCATGTTAACCGTCTATTCATCCTCGAAATGCCTATGTAATTCCCCGAACTCCACCAGATACCCCAGACCCTCATTCTGTAGTGTCTTGAACATGGTCTTCAACGAAACTAGAGTTCTATTAAGGGATGTGTCGCATAATAATTCCATAGTCTCATTGCCTATTGTAAACCTCATGACCTGCTCTTTCCACTTCATCATTGTCTTCCCAATAGTTACCAACCAAGACATTCCCAACACAATCTCAGAACAACCCGAAGTGAACAGATAAAAATCTTGCACAATTTGAATACCCTAGAGCTCTAAACACACATTCAGGCATTTTCTTTCACTTCTCACCTTAGATCCATCACCAACCCTAACTCCAAATTCTTGAGTTTAACGATCGAGAGTCCTAATCTCCCAACAGTCTCTTTACTCACAAAGTTGTGGGAAGCCCTACTATCGATTAGAACAATAACTTCCTTACCATTAATACTACCTCTCAACTTTATTGTCTTTGGCCCATTCATGTTAGTGATAAAGCTGAGTGAAAATTTGACATTACTGTGTTGTTGCTCTTCAATGGTTTCAACTACGTGGTCTTCTTTTGCCTGGTCTGGTTCATTATCCTCTATATCAACTAAGAGAACGTGGAATTGTTTGTCACCACATTTGTGGCCCAGGTGGTATTTTCAATCAAATTTGAAGCGTAGTCCCTTCTCTCTTTTGAGTTGGATCTCTGCTTCAGTCATTTTTCAGAATGAAAACTCTCTTTTGGCAAAACTCGGTCGATCGACAGAAAGAAATGAAGTTGTGGATTGCTATCGTGGTGAAGCAAGGCTGTGTGAAGAGGTTTGGAAATTGCCGTTTGAGTTTTGTCGAATTGGATTAAAATTTGAGGAAGATTTTAGGGATTTACTTGGGTTTGTATATCTAGTGATTTCATTGGACCGGGTCGGGTTTGAATTAAAAATCATTGGCCCTGTTAAATTACTCCTATAACTTTGCCTAAACCCAATTAATTTGTTGGGCTTGGTTACTCAAATTCTGGCTTCATCCAATACCAAAAATTTCTCCTCAATTTGTTGGGCCATCTCAATGATTTTAATTAGAGAAGTAGGCTAGTTCAATCGCAATCCATCCCTAATATGAATTCTCAACCCATTGATAAACACTGCGTTTAGGATCTCCTCATTCTTCTCCCCTAACAAGGTAGCGACGGCTTCAAAAGGGCATCTGAAATCGGTGACAGTACTAGTTTGTTTTATGGCCATCAATGTTTCGTACGGATTACTCTTTTGAGACCCACTGAAGCATTTTATTAACTCCAACTTGAACGCCATCCACGTAGTCACCGGAGCTCTGGTTTCCATCCATTGAAACCAGTTTATGGCTTCTCCCTCCATACAGATGGCAGCTGCGGTCAACCTCCCTTCATTAGTGATTTCATTCAGACTTAAATACCTTTCTATCTTAAAAATCCAGCCGTATGGATCATCGTCTGAGAAGACAAGTATTTCTAGTTTTCGGCACCTTGTTTCATTGCGATTTTGTTCTTTAATGCCAGAACCATCCGTCCCATTCCGATTTTGTTCTTCTGGTTGGTTAACACCTCCTGATGATTTCACATTTCTCCTAGTTACTTCTTTTTCGTCATGCCTTCTCAACCTTGTCTGAACCTCCACTAATATCTCTCGGATTGTTTCCATAACCACTCCCTACTTCGCCACTTCTCTCTCAACACTATCCATTCTTGAATCCATTCTGGTTCCAACCATACCCTAGACAACCACGCTTTGATACCAGATTGATAGATACATATCTCTCACTGAAATCAATCAACACAACCAACCCAACAATGTTCACAATCAAATGATAAGAAAATGTAATATAATCTATATTGATGTGAAGATAACAATACCAGTCACTACAACCCAAATCAACGAAAATAGTAAAAATAGAACAATGAAATGAAATGGAAAAAAACAAAGAACAAGATAGCCTGCTGGACTTCGAGGGCCAGCTACCTCCCTAGGATACCTTTCTCACTTTTCCCAATAATTCCCCCAATTCTCTATGTTCCCTTATATGTTATTTAGCTCCTAATGCAATAACATAATGCTCATACTGGCCATACTTGCATTGCAACTTGTCCTCACAAATTCTCCATCACCTCACATGCCCAAGACCACATTTTGCAATTTACTAATAATCCCCTACTACCCCTTCTTACGTCTCCTACTGTAGACCAATGTATTAGCTGGTGGTTCATCAAATTTGCGCATCAATCCTTATTTAAAATAGGAAAACCAAAGAAAGAATAAGATATACCAACCAGCTTAAGAGGCTGCTAAGGCAAAAAGAGAGCAGTGGGGGAGCAATTATTGCAACATATAAAGGGAAATCAATTCAGGGAGGAAACAAGAAGTATGCTGGAGATAAGAATGGAAAAGAAAAGGCCAATAATCAGTGGAAAAGAATGGAGGAAGAACATATCCTCCATGTCCTCATTGTAAGTAGAAAAACCATGTTGAAAATAGATATTGGTTTAGACCTAGCGTTCAATACAGGTCCTGCAAACAATTTCATATAGAAAAGGTTTGTAAAAACAAAGGAGATCAACAAGAGCAACAACAAAACCAGGGGGCATAAAAATTGTTTGTTACCTCTTGCTATGCAACACAAACCTTCACTGAAACTTGGCTAATTGACAGTGGTTGCACCAATCACATGACACCAGATCACACCAATTTTGTTGACTTGGATAAATCATATCAGTCAAAAGTTAGGATTGGAAATGGAGACCTGGTGGAAGTCAAGGGTAAAGGTGATGTTGCAGTTCAAACTTCATCAGGTACAAAACTCATTTCTAATGTGTTACATGTTCCTGAAATTATCCAAAGTTTGTTGAGTGTTGGACAAATGTTAGAGAAGAATTATGCTTTGCATTTCCAAGACAAGTCATGTATCATCCTAGATAGTGATGGTAGTAAACTAATGAGAGTAAAAATGATGCAAAAGAACTTTCCTGTTGTGTTGAAAAAACCAGATTTTCAGGCCTTATCTACTAGCTTAAATGAGTCTGAATATTGTGGCACAAAAGTTTTGGCCATTTTCACTATAATGGTCTTAAGGAAATGAAGCATAAAAATCTGGTTCAAAATGTACTAGAGATAGAAGAAATGAGGAGCTTATGTAAAGCCAGCCAACTTGGAAAATTTAGTAGACTACCTTTTCCAGTAAACCAGGCTTGGAGAGCTACTGAAAAACTTCAACTCATCCATATGAATGTGTGTGGTTCAATATAGAATCCATCCTTGAGTGGAAGCAAATACTTCATCTTGTTTATAGATGATTTTTCAAGAATGGCCTGGGTTTATTTCTTAAAGTAGAAAAATGAAATGGCTACCATATTCAAAAAATTCAAATTAACAGCTAGTTGAGAATCAAATTGGTTTGAGCATTAAATCAGTAAGACGTGGCAATGGCACAAAGTTTACTTCAAAAGAGTTTGAAGAAATATGCAGGGGTGCTGGGATCAAACACCAACTGAGCAGCCTATACACTTCACATCAAAATGGAGTTAGTGAAAGAAAAAACAGGTTTGTCATGGAGATGGCTAGATGCATGATGTTTGATAAAAAGTTTCCAAAATAAGTTTGGGTAGATGTTGTGAACACTGTAGTCTATCTTTTCAATAGACTTCCAACCAGGGCACTTAACAATTCAACTCCATTTGAGGTCTGGTATGGAGTTAAGCCTTCAGCAGAAAACCTGAATTTTTTTCGGGAATGTGTGTTATACTCATATTCCAACAGGTAAAAGAAGTTATATGAAAAAGCTGAAGTTGGAATTCGTATTGGGTATAACAGTCAATCCAAGGCCTACCGAGTCTATAATCTAAAGACCAAGAAGATTCTAATTACCAAAGATGTCAAAGTTGATGAATTGGCTGTTTGGAATTGGGAAAAGAAAGAAGTAGAAGAAGAACCAAAGTTGCAATATGAAAGGTAGGACAATAAAAGGCTAGGAATTAGATTCACAAGAAGAAATTTCAGTGAGAGGGACCAAACCTTTAGCTGAAGTATATGAGAATTGCAATGTTGCAACACTTGAATCGACAAACTATTATGAAGCCGCAAAATCAGAAGCTTGGAGAGATGCAATGAAAGAGGAGCTATGTATGATTGAGAAGAATAATACTTGGGAGTTAGTGGACAAGCCTGCAGATAGAAAAGTAATACAAGTCAAGTGGATTTTTAAAAAGAAACTGAATCCAGATGGCTCAATCAACAAACACAAAGTCAGGCTTGTAGTTAAAAGATATGCACAACAATATGGTGTAGACTTTCAAGACACATTTGCTCCGGTTGCTAGGCATGACACAATCAGACTTCTCTTAGCTTTGGCAGCTCAGTTTGAGTGGAAACATTTCTAGCTTGATGTTAAATCAACCTTTCTAAATGGCTAGTTAGATGAAGAACTCTATGTAGAGCAGCTTGAGGGATTTCAAGTTGAAAGGAAAGAGAACAAAGTCTATCTCTTGAAGAAGGCATTGTATGGTCTAAAACAAGCTCCAAGGGCTTGGTGCAACAGGATAAATGACTACTTGTGTGGCTTGGGTTACACAAGAAGTCCTAATGAACATACATTGTATGTTAGCAAGTTGGATGGTGACTTAATCATTGTGTCTTTATATGTGGATGATTACTTATCACTGGAAGCAGTTCTAGTCAATTGGAGGAATTAAAAAATGCCATGCACAATGAATTTGAAATGATAGTTTGGGGGAGATGTCTTATTTCCTTGGAATGAAAATTTTTCAATCTTCAAATGGCATTTTCGTATGTCAAAAGAAATATGCCAATGAGATTCTAAAAAGGTTTGGCATGGAGAATTGCAAGCCAGTGAATACACCTTTGGTGCAAAACCAAAAGTTGTGTAGAGATGATGGTGCAAAGAAGACATATGAGTCTATGTATAAAAGCTTGATAGGTATATAGCTTGCTGTATTTGAGAGCTACCAGACCTAATATTATGTTTACCTCTAATCTCTTATTCAGGTTCATGAATGACCTAAGTGAAATCCATTTTAAAATAGCCAAAATAGTGTTAAGGTATGTTAAAGGGAGTGCAGACCCTGGGATATGGTTTAGAAGGTCTGAAAAAATTAATCTGGTTGGATACACTGATAGCGATTGGGCAGATCAATTGATGATATGAGAAGCACTTCTGGTTATGTTTTTTTCTCAAACTTAGGAGCATTCAATTGGTTGTCCAAGAAGCAGGAAACTATAGCTCCATCAACTGCAGAGGCAGAATATATTTCTGCAGCAGCTACAATGAACCAAGCAATTTGGTTGAGAAAACTTTTGATGGATTTGAAACTGGATAAATTGTGAACCTACTGAAATTTTTTGTTATAATCAGTCAGATGTCGCAATGGTCAAGATTCCAGTCTTCCATGGCCGAACTAAGCATATAAAAATCAAGTTTCATGTTGTGAGGGAAGTTGAGCGGAGCAAAGAAGTTAAATTGGTACATTACAGAAGTGAGAAACAAGTCGCTGACATAATGACAAAGGCATTAAACAAATCCAAGTTTGAAGAATTCAGACTTAAACTTGGTGTTTCCAGCAAAGATATCAAGGAGGAGTGTTAACGTAAATGATATCTTGCTGGAAGCATTAGATTCGATCTCAAGTTTGCGAGCTGTAGTGTGCAAGCTGAAGCTTGCGAACAGAGTATATGCGACCTGCGATATGAAGTTTACGAGTTGTAGTGTGCGACCAAAAGTGGAGCGAACTAAAATGGAAGTGATCTGGAGATGCTTGTGTGCTGGAAATAGCAGTTGGAAGTAGTTGGTATTTAAAGCTGAAGTCAAGCTGATTTAGTCAGTGTTTTGGTCAACTTCTTCACATGGTTTTAGAATTTTAGGATTATAAAATTCTTATATTTTGTATTTTTAATAATATGTTATCCAGCTGTAATCGACTTTTAAAACCTATGTTTATATTGAAAAGAAAATGAAATGAAAAATATAGAACTCCTCTTAGCATTTTTGAGTTCGTCTCATTCTTCTCTTTCTCGTCTCTTTCCTCTCAACTCACTCTGTTCCAGAAAAAACAACACCTTCACATAGAGCATAAACCAAAATTTCTAAATTCGACCATACTCTCATCTTATCTTGGGTAAGTAACCTATGCTTGATAGCCAACCAAAAGATGAATGGATGGCATGGAACACAAGTCCCTATCCACACTAAGGCTCTCCACGAAACCGAAGTACTCATGGGAGAAATGTGATGCTATGTCTGTTTTGAAAAAAAATCCACTTTTCTCCCATCTCTAGTCCTCTAGTAAGTCATTAACCAGGTTTGATTTGGTGAGATAGAGGGTGTTTGATTAACAATCATCAGAAAAGCTTTTTGTAACTCCTCGACCACCTCTATTGGCCTTCCACAAACACATCACTCACCTTAGTTGTATGTCCCAACCTTGATTCATAGAACATTCTTGAAGGCACCAGCTCATTTAGAGGGCCCTCTGGATGCCAAGAATCATACCAAAGAGAAGTAGTATGACCATCCCCAATTCTAACTCCAATGTGTTTTATAAACTTATTCCGCATTCTAAATATTTTTTGCCAACACCGGTTGGCATCCCAATACTACATAAACTCCTCTCTTTAAGCCTATATGAGTAAATCCACTTAACCCATATTGATTCTCTCTTAGTCACAATACTCCAAATATGATAACAAGAATGATATTCAGATTGTGCACAACTCCGTCTTCTATTAGCGGACTAATCATATTGATATGGATTGTCATCTGACTCATCATCATCTTTAGCATGACACTCTTACTTTGCCTTTTATTTCCTCTTCCATGCAACTTTCTGATTTGTTTACAAAACCTCATTCTATATCAAGTTTTCATTTTTTGGTTGTCAAACTCTCAATGCCGCTTTCTACTGTATCGTGAGTCTAAGGGGAAATGTTAGAATTATAATAAGGGTAGTTTAGTTTTTTTCCTTGTAACCTATTTATTTTTATCTTCATCTTTTTATTGTATTGCTTTTGGGTTCTTCTCATGGATAAAACCTTAGCCTCCTCTCTTTTGAGTTTATTCTATATATTTTGTTTTCCTTTGATTTATCATTATTGTAAATTATTACCTTTAATTCATGCCCACATATCACTCTCCAAAATTGTCATTGGCAACTTTAATGAGTCAAAACTGCGTATAATGAAGAAAGGAGTACACTTTGAGATCGTTTTTGAGGAATTCAAACAGTTCAGCATGTAAGAACCAAAATTATGATTTTTAAACCTAGTTTTGAAATTTTGAAACTTTGATTTATGATGTTCAAAATGCAATAAAGACTTAATTTTTTTGCTTCAACATTAGCAATATACGAGCATACATGCACTTAGAGTTGGAAATTTTAGCCCAGCTAGGTCCGACCCGGTCTAACCTGGCCCGGCCCGGCCCTGCTCGGCTCGGCTCGGCCCGTGAACAGTAGTAGGGTCGAGTTGACTTGATCCGATGTGTAAATGTAGGGCGGGCTGGGTTACCCCACCCTAACTCTCCAACCCGAGGAGGTATACTGCATAACCTGGTCAAAATGCACCTTTGGGTTGACCCTTTTTTTGTCTTATTAAAAAAATTTAACTATCCCTTTTTTTGTCTTTTTTGTTTGTTTTCTATTTTAAGTGTCCGTTTTATTGTCTTTTGTGCTTGTTTTTTTTTTATAAATTTATGCCAAGAATACCCCTACAATATGGCCGTTTTATAGCCGTTTGAGGGGTATTTTTGGTCAAATAGTCTTCCCATTTTTCCTATAAATTGGGCACAAATCTCTCATTTCTACTCACATCC
>WYDK02048508.1:0-14352 GCA_009867345.2 Toxicodendron radicans | reverse complement strand
GGTTTATGCTTGTGCAATAACTATACAACTTCCCAACTGATGTGCTGAAAAATATGAGCTCCAACTGCATCAATGGTAGTACAAAAACTCATCTAACTCTTCCTCCATCATCCCTTTGTATTACTTCTGTAGCCATTATTCCAATGAACCTTATCAAAATTCTTACAACCTGCCTCTACGAACAATAAGATTTTCGTTATCAATCTGTTTTTGCTTGAAACAGGCATATTGGTCATGGTCTATCGTTAAAAGCTAAGTAATCTTTTTATTATAAGATGCTCACATGATAAGTAGGCAATTGATCTTGGCGATAAAAGGTCAATTTCTGAATATTGTGTATATTTGAGAGGAAACTTGAGATTTTGGAGTTTGAAGAAGCAACCAATAATATTAAGATCATCAACTTAAACTGAGTATCAACCTAACTCATGTAAGTGTTGAGATAACTTAAAATTTTGTGACAAAGCCTCCCTTAATATGGTGTGATAATCTCTCTCATTAAAGATATTCCACAAGCATGAACCAAATTTATCTTCTCTTTTATACCAGGGTTTGGATTGGGTTCTTTTTTAGTTTGCTGGTGGGAAGGTATAGGAGGAAGTGAGGATGTGGGGAATTAATTCTGGGAATGTGGTGGGTTTGGAGGGGAAATTAAATCCCCTTATTGAAATGGGGAGGAGATGTGTTTAGTACTCTCCATTCGGAATCTTCTGTATTCCACATTATAATTCTTTTATAAAAATATATAATTACATGTGAGATGGGAGTGTGACTCTTAGGAGTCAGCAAGAGTAATTTCGCTGGGAAAGAATCGATGCCTCAGAATGAGTAGCATGCGTGAGGTCTTTTATAGTGGTTCAACGACCTTTTTTTTGTGAAGCCTACATCCACTTATTCTTTATTTGACATCCCTGGTTGACTAGCTCAAAGGGAAACAACACACAGATAGAGTACATCTCTCTCATTCATATTTTTGTTTCTCTTACAATCTCTCTCTCTATTTTCATACTTACGAATCCCTTCCCTCCTTTTTTGGGTCTATTTATATGAGACAGGAGGGGGCAAGAATTAAGACACGTGTTGAGCCTATTTTAGTGGGCGAATAGGGTTTTCTACACACCTCTACTGTCGCGAAGCGTCAGCTATAGTAGAGTGGAGATGGCGCTATGATAGTAAGGGTGTGCAAAAGAACTAGTCGGAACCGGAATTGGCGGGTACCCGGGGTTTGGTTTCAGTTCTAGAATTGATGGAACCGGCTGTTCCGGTTTCGGTTCTAGTTCCACCATATAAGAACCAGGAGCATGACTCAAAATCGGGAACCAGAACCAGGAACTAGGACTGGGTACCAATTAGGAACCGATAAAAGAACCAGTATGTAAATGATAGAAATTAAATTATGGGGGGTTAAGTAAAAGTTTACATTCTATAACAATAATAACTAAAAACAGAATATTAAAAGAAACTAGAAAAACAATTTAATTCAAATAAAATAATTACTTAAATCAATTAATCAATTCTAAATTTCTAATCAATTAATTAATTCATCAATTATAATCAATTTATCAATTATAAAATTATAATCAATTAATTAATTCAAATCTCTTAATCCATTATAATCAATTAATCAATTCAAATCAATTAATCAAATAATCAATTCCACTTAACTAATCCATTATAATAATGAATCAGTTCCAATCAATTATTTAATTCTAATCAATTAATCTATTATAATTAATCAATTCTAATTTCAATCAATCAATCAATTAATCAATTGATCAATTGATAATCCAATAAATTAATCAATTCCAATAAATTAATAAATTAGATTATCAATTAATCAATTAACCAATTGATCAATTCATTAATTGGTAATCCAATCAATTAATCAATTCTGATCAATTAATCAATTGGATTATCAATGATTCAATTCTAATCAATTAATCAATTGGATTATCAATCAATTCATTAATTGATAATCTAATCAATTAATCAATTCTGATCAATTAATTAATTAATCAATTGATCAATTCATTAATTGATAATCTAATCAATTAATCCAATCAACTAATCAATTAATCAATTACAATCAATTAATCAATTGGATTATCAATCAATTAATCAATTCTGATCAATTAATCAATTAATCAATTGATAATCTAATCAATTAATCAATTCTGATCAATTAATCCAATAAATTCTAATTCCAATTAATTAATCATTTCCAATCAATTAATCAATTCTAATTAATTAATCAATTCTGATCAATTAATCAATTGAATTATCAATGATTTGATTATAATCAATTATCCAATAGATTAATCAATTAATCCAATCAATTCTAATTTCAATCAATTAATCAACTGATAATCCAATCAATTAATCAATTAATACAATCAATTTTAATCAATTAATTTTAAATTTCAATCAATTAATCAATTGTAATCAATTGTAATTAATTAATCAATTGGATTATCAATTAATCAATTGATAATCCAATCAATTTATCAATTGATCAATTAATCAATTAATCAATTTTAATAAGTTAATCAATTGATAATCCAATCAATTAATCAATTTTGATAAATTAATTAATTCTGATTAATTAATCAATTATATTATCAATGATAATCCAATCAATTAATCAATTGAACACAATAAGAAAATAAATATTGATCATGCATGAATAGAATATTTAAATATATCTATTATATCCTTTCAAATTCAAGTAAGCTCAAATCAAGCAAGGATCTAAACTGTAATTAGAATTTGTAAATATTGAACGAGAGATTTTTCATGTAATAAACATTAAATTAGCAATAATAGTTGTACGTGGAAATCTACTGCAAATATTCCATTTTATGAATCTATATTATTCATATAATATGATACCAGTTTTATATTCTATTTTATAAATCTACATTTAATATTGTGACCAAAATTCTATGTTGATTTGAGTTTTCAGACGAACAAATATATATATATCCTTTAAAGTTGAGGTAAATTCGGATAAGAAAAAGACACTACCTCAGTCCTCCTTCTTCAGTTGCTATTCGCTAAGTTAACTACTTCATATCATTGGTTGTTTGCTTAGTTGAAACTAGGAGGGTTAAAATCATTTAAATGTTTGGCTGTTTGCTTAGATTTGAGTTTTATATCATCGGGATTTTCCTCATTTCTGTAACTCTGTTTGCATTGGACTGAAGAAGTGCTCTCTGAAACTTTGAAATATTGATGATATGATCATGCTTGACAACAATCTTTTTGGGTATCTAGGAAGAGTAAGGGTGGTGGGTTGTAATTGAAGAGGGCTCTCTAGTTTATATTGGCTACTTAATTGAAGACAAGATTTGTTATGTTTTGTGATGTTTGTTTGTTCACTTGCTGAAGGCTGTGTCATTTTGGTATGTGGTTGGTATTTTGTGGCAGATTACACTGGGAAATTTTCAGTAAGGGAACTCGTAGAAGATGGTTTTGATATTGAGAGGGAACAGCTGGAGCCAGAAATCGTCATTAAATACTAGATTTTTATGAAGAATCCCTTAGCTGAGAGTGCTGAAACTCCCAACGTCAATATTAGTTTCTTTTAGTGTAAAAAATTATCTGGATGCTTTGATGTTTTCCGATGGACAAGTTAAGGCCACAATGACGGTATTAAGCTCTGTAACAGGCATCTTCACATGTTACCTAAACCAAGACCAAATTTAGACAGAAAGACCAACCCAAATACATCATCATGTAATAGATGGGAGACTCAAATCATGACCTCTACTTCAATATCATATTAAATTTTTCGGACTCAGATATTGATACAGAATTCAAGTATCTCAACCTCAAAACCCTTGATTCAAGCAAATAAGAAACACTCAAGGACTGTGTAAATATATTGATTTGTATTAATGACAATAAGCACCGATTGTGTTGATTGAACAAAAAGGAAACAAAACAACCAAAATGATAATAAGCAAAAAAAGGATAAACCCTAGCAATTCGAGAAGCTAGGAACCTCCCAGACTAAACCCATAAGAAAATGCTTAACCCCTCTCCAAGGTACTCTCACACTATAAATCCTACCCCAAAACTCCCAAAATCCCACAATGGCTTATATCCTGCCACGTGTAGATTCTTTTCTAACCAAGTATCATGCTATTCTACCATTTTGCCTCGCTGCCCTTGTGCCTCTTCTGCCTCTTGTAAACTTGAATAATAGGAGGTCTATCATTACCCCCCCTCTGCGATGGAGAACCACCTTGTCCTCAAGGTGAAAATCAGGAAACTGTAAGTTGATTACATCAAATGGTTCCCAGGTGGAGTCAAACACAGGCAAGTCTTTCCATTGGACGAGGACTTCACGAGAACCATCCATTAAAGTGTGGATTGACAAAATGGAGTCTGGTTGGACCATTAATTCTAAATCCTCTGTGAGAAAAGGTGGAAGAGGTTGAATAGGAACCGAGTTATGCAAATTGCGCTTGAGTTGCGATACATGGAAAACGGGGTGGATGCGAGCTGTCGGAGGAAGTTCAAGCTTGTAGCTACCTGGCCGATCCTTTCCAAAACCACAAACGAACTATAAAATCTGGGACTGAGCTTCTCATTTAACTTCCGAGTGAGGGACTTGAACTTGTAAGGTTGTAATCTTAGAAAAACGTGATCTCCAGGCTGAGAAGTTAAATCTGACGGTTACCTTCATGTGCTCTTGGGCTCTGGTCATGTTATGTTTGAGATCACGGAGAATGACATTTCTATCCAAAATCTTACGGTTTACATCTTCCACAGTGGAGGGGCAATCAGTAAGCTTAAAAAGGATGAGAGGATCTCTCTCATACAGGGCCTTGAATGGCGTCATCTGAATGGAGCTATGGAAAGTGGAGTTATACTAGAATTCAGCCCAAGAGAGCCACTTAGGCTATTACTGAGGTTGAGAACTACAAAAGCAATGGAGATAAGTTTCAAGGCAGCAATTGACGACCTCGATTTGACCGTCTGTCTACGGGTGATAGGCTTAACTGAATTTTAATTTGGTACCAGTAGCCTTGAACAGCTCCCGCCAAAAGTGGCTCATGAAGAGCTTGTCTCTATCAGAGATAATGGATTGGGGAAAACCATGAAGTTTCACAATGTCCTTCATGAAAATGGCTGCAACCTCAGGAGCGGTATAGGGATGGCCGAGAGGAAGGAAGTGAGCATACTTGGTAAGTCTGTCAACAACTACCAGGATAGTGTCATAACTCAATACCTTGGGTAAGCCCCTAATAAAGTCCATCGTAAGGTCGTCAAACACTTGTGTGGGGATGGGTAGTGGCTGGAGTAAGCCCGCTGGCTTGAGGGAGGAGTGCTTATTCACTCGACAAGTAGCGCAGTGTTTAACAAACTCTTGTACATCATGTCGAATGCCTTCCCAAAACACCACATTGGAAATTCTTTTATAGGTGCGGAAATAACCAGAGTGTCCCCCACTAGGACTGTTGTGGAACTCGGCCAAAAGCTTGGGAACGAATTTTGAAGTTTTAGGAAGGACTAACATGTTTTTGTACAGAAGACACCCATTTCACAAGGTATAATGAGGCCGGCTGCTAGCATCAAAGAGCAAGTCTTGTATTATGGTTTGGAACTTAGGATCCTGGAGTGCTTCAAAAGCAAGGTCATCATATTCAGAAAATTGGATGACTGACAGGGCACCCAATTCGGCACCCTCATCTTTCCTGGATAGAGCATCGGCCACTCGGTTATTGGCACCGGGATTATAATGGATTTCAAATGAGAACCCCATGAGTTTGGAGATCCATTTGTGTTGTTCAGGGGTCCGAACTCGCTAGTCTGTCAAGAACTGAAGACTATGTTGGTCAGTCTTGATGATGAATTTACAGCCAATGAGGTAATGGCTCCATTTGTGAACATCGAACACTATGGCTATTAACTCCGTCTCATAAACAGACTTGTGTTGCGATTGGATAGATAAGACCTTGCTAAGGAAAACAATCGAGCGGGACCTTTGCACCAGAACATCCCCCAACCTCGTGCCAGATACGTCAGTGTGAACTTCAAAAGTGAGAGAAATCAGGTATAGCTAACACAAGTACAGTGGTCATAGCAAGCTTGAGCTTATCAAAGGCTTGTTAGGCTGCTTCAGTCCAGATAAAAGAGTCCGTCTTGAGCAACTGTGTCAAAAGTTGAGCAATCAATTCATACCTTTTCACAAACCGTATGTACTACCCTGTCAAACCAAGAAATCCCCTTAAACTCTTCACAATCTTCGGTACTGGCCAAGAAACCATGGAATCTATCTTTTGAGGGTCGGCTTCAACCTTTGTTTATGAAATCAGGTGGCCTAGGTGCTCCAGTCGTCGTTGAGCAAATTGACATTTTTTTTTATTGAACACCCAGGTCATTGTCGGTAAGGATTTGTAAGGCCTGATGTAAATGCTGTAGATATGTCTCCAAGTCACGGCTATAAACCAATATATAGTCGAAAAAGACCAAGGAAAATCTCTATAGAACAGGTCGAAAAATGGCATTCATTAAGGACTGGAAGGTGGAGGGAGCATTCGTTAAGCCGAAGGGCATTACTAAGAACTCGTAATGGCCTTCGTGAGTCCTAAACGCTGTTTTTGGGATATCATCCTCCTCTTTAAATCTGATCTGATGGTATCCAGACTTCAAATCCAGCTTAGAGAAAACAGTAACGCCAGCCAATTCATCTAACAGCTCCTTAATAGAAGGGATGGGAAATTTATTTGAGATTGTCAGGCTGTTTAGGGCTCTATAGTCGACACAGAACTGCCAGCTATCGTCTTTTTTTTTTCACTAAAAGAATTGGGCTAGCAAAAGGGCTTGTACTGGGTTGGATAATGCCAGTCACTAACATCTCACCAACGAGTTTCTCAATCTCATTTTTTCTGGAAATAAGGGTATTTATATGGTCGTAGGTTTGGGGGTTTGGCTCCAGGTTACAACACTATTGCATGGTCATGTGCCCTATGTGGTGGGAGTTTAGTAATTTGATCAAATAGGTGCTCAAATTCCGTCAACAATTATGCCACGTAAGAGTCAACTTCCTCATCCAACTCATCCTCCATGAAGTCTATGGGATAGCACTCCAAGAAATACCCAACACCTTTGGTTTGTAAGGATCGTGACATAGCTTTTAAGGATACTCCAAGCTTGACTAAGGCTGGATCGCCTTGTAATATCACCCTATTTCCCTCATGTTCAAACTTCATTGTCAACTGAGTCCAATTTGAAACAATGACCCCCAGAGATTTTAACCACGGAATCCCCAGAATAACATATGCTCCTCCTAATACAAACAGAAAATAATTTTGTAGGAATGATACCCCTTGAACATCAAGCCTCACGTCCTTGCAAACTCATTTTCCTCTTACTTTACACCCAATTCGCACCATTACAGTAAACGCCTTGTTCCCTTCTACCTTCAAGTCTAATTTCTGGACCAACTCAATTGAGATGAAATTGTTCGATGCTCCACTATCAACCAAAAAAATCACCTCCTCATCCCCCATTTTCCCATTAAGTTTCATAGTATGGTCAGAAGTGATACCCACGATGGAATTCATAGATAAAGCCAAGGGTTTACCTTTATCTTGTGGATCATCCTTGACATGTTCTGGCTGACCCGTGGGTTCCACATCATCATTGTCATCGTTATCCAAGGCTAGTAGAATCTACAAAGATTTGCTTTTGCATCGGTGGTTAAGGCTGAATTTTTCATCACATCTAAAGCACATACCTCTTTCCCTTTTATACTGGAGATCAGCCTCTGATAAACGACGAAAACTGTTGCCAATGAAATTAGATGCCATGGATTTCGCCGATTTCTCCCTTCGATCGTGTAATCGGTTCTGCATAGTTGTATTCTGCCCCAATTCAGAATTCTTCGACAAATTGGTTCCCAATTTGGGTATATGGAATATGGGTCATGAGTAATCCTAGAGTATGAATCCACCCTTACCATTTGTGGCCTATTAATTATGGACCGGGCCTTTTCTAAAACCCAATTTTTTTCTTCAATCCGATGGGCCTGTTCATTTAAATCAAAGAGAGAGCTAGGCGTAGTTAATCTTAATTTGGCCCGTATATCTTCCTTGAGCCCATTTGAGAAAATTCCCATAAGGAGGTCTTCCCCTACCTCTCGTAAGGGAGTTGAATGTGATTCAAATTGCTCCATGTACTCCGTAACTATGTCGATTTGCTTAAGGGCAACCAGTGCTTCATAGATTGACCCTTGGAAAGATGGCCTGAATCTTTCGATCAACGCCGATTTGAATAAAGCCCATAAAAGAATCGGTAACTTTGAATCAACCCACTGGTACCAATTTAATGCCTGCCCCTCCATGCACACAGTCGCGACCTCCACCTTTTCGCTCTCCTCAAACCGATTTACATGGAAGTACCTATCAGCGCTGAAGGTCCATCCATAAGGATCCTCCCCATTAAAAACTGGTAACTCTAATCTTTTAATTTTTCTTATCATCCCTTCCATTCTCACCCTCCCTAGGTCGGTCTGAACTATTGCCCTCTCCATTGTTAATTTTCAGTCGTTGTTGATTTCTCTTTACCCCGATCCCTTGCCTCTTCCATTTCTTCTCTCAGTCGTAGTAACTTGCGCATTTCGAGCATGTATTCTTTCATACTTCCTAGGTCTTCTTTCACAGTACCAAGTTCTCTCTCAAAGGTGTCCATTCTTCCTTCCATTCTTTCCATCCTGGTATTAACCATAACCAACCTTGGCTTTGATACCAATTGATACAAAATTCAAGTATCTCAACCTCAAAACACTCGATTCAAGCAAATAAGAAACGCTCAAGGACTCTGTAAATATATTGATTTGTATTAATGACAATAAGCACCGATTGTGTTGATTGAACATGAAGAAAACAAAACAATCAAAATGATAATAAGTAGAAAAAGGATAAACCCTAGTAATTCGAGGAGCTAGGAACCTCCTAGACCAAACCCATAAGAAAATCCTTAACCCCTCTCCAAGGTACTCTCACACTATAAATCCTACCCCAAAACTCCCAAAATCCCACAATGGCTTATATCCTGCCATGTGTAGATTATTTTCTAACTAACTATCACGCTATTCTGCCATTTTGCCTAGCTGCCCTTATGCCCCTTCTGCCTCTTGTAAACTTGAATAATAGGAGGTCTATTAGATATATCCTCCCTTGCTATCTATTCTTCAAAATCAGCTCGGGCATTATACATCTCCAATGCCTTTTGGTATGCTGAGGCAACAGTAGAAGGAATCCTATCTAAATCACCTGATTCAACATCTAGAGCAGTCTTCAGTTCCACCTCCCAAGAGTTGTAGGCAAAAAGGGTTGACTTAAGTTGGCAAGGGAACACAACTGACGTTGAAATATACTTTGGATGCGCTGAACCTGTTTTTCTTTTTCCTGCAAAAGAGCAGTAATTTTCCAAATGTAAATTTTGAAAACAGATACTTTTTTCTTGATACCATAGCACTTCATAGGGAAATGAAAGAACAAAATTTATGAACTATACGTAATGATGACAAAAGAAAGAAAAACAGATTCTAAAATAAACAGGGCATGCAATTTGAGCCATGGTTCTAGGAAACATTAAAGAAGACCCATAAAAGCATTATAACCATAATGCCAAACCAGTGGGATGGAATAAGACTTTAAATAATCAAGTAAATTGATTAATAGAATGCATCCCTATCGGGCACTTTTTCTAATAAGTTTCTAATATATATATATATATATATTCTCACCTTAATGTTGGTCTCATCTATGGGATGGAGAATGGCTTGCTCAAATTCCCTATATGCTTCCCATATTTTACTACCTTTAGCAACATGCAAACCAGCAGAGTTACATCACACTCGAATAGATTTCTTGCCTTCACAATACCATCGGGTGAAAATTCACGTACAGATGGATCATATTCTTGCACAAATCTCAAGTAGTCACACCAAAGTGAGACAGACTGCATCAGAACAAGTTCTAGTCATTCACTTTTAAAGAACTAATTAGTTAAAGGAACTCCAAAGAATGGAGTTAATATTTTTATCCCCATATTCCACATATATGCATAACCTGACTGGAAGTAGCAAGAACTTAATTTGCCAGAAAAAAAAGTAGGTCAAAAAATGACAGCGTGCAATTGAAACTTCCAAAATGTATTGCCACTTCAAAAAATAGATTTCCACTCCCAAGAGATTTGAAAAAAGTTTGCCACATTGCCAAATTTGGTAGAAACATTTGATGATGTTGAATAATCTTTGACCCTAGATGCGGAATTGACAAACTAAAGGATCAAAATAACTTAAAAACAAAACAAGAAAATTTACCTCCAACCATTAATGCTCTCAATCACACACTCGGTGTTGTGTTTTGGCTCTTCTAAGCTCTCAGAACACCCAATATGATGGTGTATTTTGTTTGAGTTGAGTGAGTGAGCCTAGGGACCAAAATCTCAATTTATAGCCAAAGATCTCATCAAGTTTTAATGGCCAAACTTAATGGCTACCATAACTACGGTTATAATGGTTATAAAAACTGAAAAAAAAAAAGTTTGAAACTGAAGAAAGATGTGGACTATTAATGCAACCAATTGATTTACTATAAAATCAATTTTTACTTTTACGTTGTATGTAACGTAAATGTTACATTCTCCCACTTGGTCCACATGTTTAAATAATTATTTTCTTAAGAAACAAATACATGAATCATGGCGACAAGTCCTCTAAAAATGAGTATTATCTTGCATGTATTACAATGCATTTAATTTCCCAAGTTTACTATATATATGACAACTTTACTTAATGAATAAACCTTATGTTTATTCTTGGTCCTATAGTTGAATTTTCTCAAATAAAATTAAGGTGCACATGAATATGAGAAAACATCACAATAAATAATAAGAGTTTCTTTCAAACATTGTATATACAACTACATAGTGGAACCAAGTCCCATTTTCTCTACATGATCCTTGAATTTCAATGGTGGCATGTTCTTAGTCAAAGGATCAACGATCATCAATTCAGTACTTACGTACTCAATTACCGATTTCTTTGCTTTAACACGTTCTCTTATGGCTAAGTAATTAATGTCAATGTGTTTACTTCAACTTCCACTTTTGTTGTTCTTAGCCATAAAGACAACAGCTGAATTGTTGCAGTATGTTCTCAATAGTCTAGAAATGGAATCCTTAATTTTAAGTCCAGAAATGAAACTCTTTAACCATACACCATGTGAAGTAGCCTCAAAACAGGAAACAAACTCAACTTCCATAGTGGAAGTAGCAATCAAGTACTGCTTGACACTTCTCCAAGATATAGCTCCACCAGCCATTATGAAAACATATCATGATGTTGATTTGTGTGAATCAACATAGCCATCAAAGTCTGAATCTGAATAGCCGATTACTTCTAGATTGTTCGTTCATCTATACATAAACATGTAGGTTTTGATTCCTTAAAGGTACATCATCACTTTCTTTGCAGCTCTCTATTGGTCTATACCTGGATTACTCTGATATCGTCCCAACATTCCAACAACAAATGCAATGTCAGGTCTTGTACATACTTGAGCATACATCAGACTTTTGATAATAGAAGCATATGAAATGTTCTTCATTTGTTCCCTTCAAGGTTGTTCTTCGGGCATTGGTTCAAATTGAACCTACACCCTTCACAACGAGTGCTACACTTGGTGAACAATCTTTCATCCAAAATCTCTCTAAAACCTTATTGATATAGGTTTCCTGAGACAGACCCAAGATGTCTTGTAATCTTTCTCTATGGATTTTAATGCCAATGACATAAGACGCTGATAAGAGTGTAATTTATATGTTTTTATTCCTTTCATATTATGTTTTTTGTTATGTTTTATGCCTATTTGAGTTGATTAGAGTTTATTTTGTAAGTTTGGCATATTTGGATAGACTTTATGAAATAATTGAGAAAAGATTAGGAAATTCCAGATTTTTTGTTTTATTGACCGGTGCTGCGTTTTTCAGGTTTTTAATGGAGTTAGAGTTCTCAATTGCACAAGTATTCTTCAGAAAAGTAAATTACACAAATCAAGCTTTCCAGGAAGGTATTATGGGCGAGAATCCGACTTCGTTTGGGCTTTCATTAGTTGTTGCAAAACCGGACTTGGAATCCTGTTCGCGGAAGGGCTTCTTGGCTGAGTATTGAGTTTTCGAATGGGCCTAACTGGAGCTTCAAATATCGAAAGCAGGTGATTCAAAGCCCAAATTCATCTACACATCCAGAAATACAACTTTTATGAAGTGACCAAGACCAGAAAACTTATTTTCCATTGTGAGAATCCTGATGCAAGCTGGAAAACGAATTATGTTTTCCATATCTGATAAGGAATTGATAGTTTTGGAAGTCTATCGTTTAAGAAAGGTCTAGGAAAGTAATTTCAGTTTTTCCTGGGGGAGATTTTATGAAAAACACGTTATTTATATATTAGTGGTTAGATTAAAAGGGGAGAGAAAATGACAGTAGATGTTTTTAGTTTTTTTTTTTTTTGCTTTCTACGTCAATATGTGCGGCTGATCTTTCTTCTTTAGTTCAAGGGGATTTTGAAGCCTGAATTCATGTCATTGGTGTAACGTAACTTCAGTAATTTTGTTCTTATTCTCGTTCTTATTGGAATGGTTTATGTTATTCTGCTTTAATTGTTTATGATTTCTGTTTGGGCGATTTAGTAATGACCTTCTAAATTGTTTAAGCTTAATTTTATTTGTTAGAATTAGGAATTGTGATAGGTAATTGTCCTCTTTCTATTCAATGAGTAACACATGGTGGTAGATGATTACGGACAAGTTTTCACTCTGTCACTTTGAATAACATAACCTAAGTTAAATAATTCGATCTTGTGTGATTGTTGCTTGAATTGATCTATTTTCCTAATTCTTAAGGCTGCCATTGAATTAAACTTGGAGAGCTTATTCTAGGTTGTTCAAGGGTTATGATCTAATTGAAGAGCTTATTTCAGTAGTGGCAATTAAGGGAAAATTTGGGTAACAGAGCTTGTTGTTTCCTAGGGTCAATAATTCCAAAACAAGATAGAATAATGTTACGGTTAGTTCATGTCAATTGCATGTATAAGTGGATCTTGAACCGAGAACTGGTTGTTTTAATCTGATTTTTTGCCATTTGAGATTTATTCGTTTCGCTTTAGATTGCGTTGTCTACAACCCCTTCATTATTTGTTGTCAGGTTTACTGTTTAGGATTTCATTTTTTTTTTGTTTTTGATGTCTTCATTAATCAAAATATAGGATTTAATCGAATCATTCCCCGTGGGATCGACCCTTGCTCACCCTAGATGCAATTTAGTAGTTAGGTTAGTGAGGTTATTAATTTGGAGCATTCGGCACTCTACTAGAAGCCTCACCCATATCTTTCATATCGAAATGTTTAGAGAGAAATTGTTTTACCTTATATAGCAAACTCTTATCATTGGTTGCAAGCAAAATATCATCCACATATAAAACAAGAAAACATATCTTACTCCTAACCTTCTAGTATATACATTGATCCATGGGGTTTTCAACGAAACTGAATGAAGTAATTACCCCATGGAATTTAAAATACAATTGGCGGGACACTTATTTTAGACTGTATATGGACTTCTTGAGCTTATAGACCAAGTGTTCATGATCTATTTACAAGTCCTAAAACACTTGTAAACGTGTGTGGAAATCAAATTGCTAGTCATAAAACACTTAACAATTTAATTGTAGTTGATAAGTCAATTCCAAGTCCTAAAACTCTTGGAAAGGATAATGTGAGATTTACAAATAGCCAAGACCATTTGGCCAAATTCAAACATGAAGACATTTTTGCCCAAATCAACCATGAGCACAATTCAACCCAAGTGGAGCCTAGCCCAAGCCTAAGTCAATTCCACCCTCAACACTTGTACAATACGGCCCAAGCCATTCAAAGTCCAAGTCCAAGTCAATCAAGCCAAACCCATCTCCAATGCAAGCACAACTTGGCCCAAGTGGAGCACATTCCAAATTCGGCCCAAGTGGAGTACAAGTTTAGCCCATGCAAACCAACTCAAGCCCATACGCAACTCATGTCCAAGTTCGGCCCAAGAGGAGCACAAACCAAGCCCATGCAATCCAAACAAGCCCATTCCAATCGGTCCAAGTACATTCAAGCATGGACTCTCCTAGTGAAGTCTAAGCCCAACAAGCAAAATGCCCAAGCATGCAAGTAGTCCAATTCGGCCCATTTCCCCAAGCCTAGTGTCATACTTTTTTTGGATCCATTTCAAAGGAGCCCAAAGCCCAAGTACTTGCACTCTCATTAGTAGAATTTAGTTAAATTATATTT
>WYDK02048489.1:0-14361 GCA_009867345.2 Toxicodendron radicans | reverse complement strand
ACCCCTAGTGAAGATTTAACAATAATTCTTTTTATTTCCTTTAAGGTAATTTCAAAGGTTTAACACTAAGGGTATGGAAATGAAATATACCATATTATGTACCTTTTAAACACTTCAGTGTGGGCATTACATTTTCCATGTTTATAAAATTTTCTTTTCTTTTTCTTTCTTTGAGCCTGATCTTTGTTGCCCTTTCTTCGGGATCCACCTTGGAATTTACGCTTAAATCTCTTCTGTCCCTGTGAACTAGAGCCAGTCATATACACATCAATATTTGCGTTACTAGCATTAAAGCGATCTTCCTCTAGTTCTAAATGTCGTGTGGCATCTTCTAAATTTTTTATGCCCTCATTATGGGTAAGGTGAATCTTCATGTGTTCCCAATTCTGGGGTAACAATCTTATGACAACTTGATGAACTTGTTGTTCATCAGTGAGGACATGACCTGCATCTCTCAACTCACTAATCATGTTTGACAATTGCATTAAATATACTCTCATAGTATGTTTAGGTTTTTTCTTATATATGTCAAACTTGATTGTAAGTGACCGGAGTTTGGTAATGGACATACCCCCAAACTTCGTAGCAAGGGCGGGCCACATGTCCTTTGCCAAATCATACTCCTTGTACTTTTTCATGAGGTCATTGTCCATGATGCTCAACAAAGTAATGTGAGCAGTGGGATTCTTCTTCTTCCATAGGTCATAAGCTGCATGGTCTCTTCTATGTTGAGCCTTGACTCCCTCTTCAGGCTCTTCCATGGTCGTTGTAAGAGCTTCAAGAGCCTTTTTTTCTTTCAAAACATATTGGATTTTCGTGCTCCATATCTCATAATTTTCGCCATTAAATTTCTCGCCTTTGTTAAGTTCGACTATTATGTTTTTAGACGCAAATGCCATTTCTAAAATATATATACATAGGATAAGACACATTATTCAATGCTCTGAACATACACTTACTTTGTTAATTAATTATATCAATAATAATTGTATATTAAGTTTGGAATCAAAAGTTAACTATGTTAACAATCATCATCCAAAATTCTAAACTCCAACTATCATGCATATAATTAATTGCAATTGTAAACAAATATATAAATGTATATATCAAGATTATAATCAGAAAACAAATACTAAATATATTTACATATATAAAATAAACAAAGTACAAACAAGATTAACTGAAGTGATATATTCCATGAACAGTGAAAGATTTAATGAGCCTAATTCTAAGTTCATTTGATAAACTACTTTCGGCAAGGGAATTTCTATTTTCTTGTGATGTCCTTTTCGAGTTGAGACTCCAATAGATGCACCAACTGTCTTTCTGGCACCCCAATCTATATACTTCTTGACAAAATTATTAACTAAACGTCTATAACCTTCATAGTTTTCATTAGGGATTTGACATTTCAGCTTATCCCAAAGCTGATCAAGAAAACCAACGAGATTAGAGTAATTAAAGGTCTCTCTAAGGGCTTTGTACTTTTGCACATCACATAGTAATTCTCCTTGCCAGATAATATCTTGCATCTTTTCATTCACGTAAATGAAATGATTTACTATTTGTACGACCTCATCCTTCGTGTCTTTTAATATTAACTTGTGATTTTGCAGGGTGATTATCATGTTCTTTACCCTTTCTTTCTGAGCCTCGGTTCTAGTAATTATTGAACGTCTATAATGAATCATTTTATTTTTTTGTAAAAAATACAAAAAAAAAATATTTATTTATCAAATAAAAAATACAACTATTATTTGTAACAAATACAAACAAACTATTTATTTATTTGTAACAAATACAAATATAAATATTTATTTGGTAAATAAAATTATTATTCGTTTAACAATTATTATACGCCTTCACTAGTCAAAAAACGCTCAAAAACAACTTTTCTCTCTTTCACATGATTAATATATGCAAAATAAAAGTCTTAAGCGCTAGCACGCGCCAGAAATGGACCTCAACGCGCCAACACACGCCAAAAATAAGTCACACGCGCCACCGGGATGGTCTCACGCGCCGACAGAATAGTCTCACTCACCTGCATGATGGTCTCACGCGTCAGCACGTGCACCCATGTGCCGACTCGTGTGGTCAACGCTAGATCATTGACTGGACCCGCTTTGAATCCGAGTATGTGTCGTTGATCGGGTCGGGTTGACCCAGTCCAAAGGTTTCTCTTAGGTTGGGTTGACCTAATTCGGGTTTGACCGGGTCGGATTGACTAGGTTTGACTTCAATTTGGGCTTGGGTAATGGATTAAGTTTTAATTTGGGTTTTGTTGGGTTGGCCATTTTTTTTAATTAACAAATAATAAAATTAATAACAAAAAATGTATGACATATCGTTTTTAACTCCAACAAAAAACAACATGTCGGTTTTGATTTTCACAATCGTCTTCTAGCTCCAGCCGGGTCCTCAACCGGGTATCGGACCCGAATTCAACCCATTTCAAACTCGAATCTTCAAAACATCATAACTTATTCAATTTAACTCCCAATTTTGCATATAATATACCGATGGAAAGCTCCTTCAATAAGGAATCAAATGACCCAAAATTGGAAACTAATTCATTTTACACTAATAGTTATGGCTTATTGAATATTACGGTTTTTTATAAAAAAAAGTGGCAAAATTGGATTTCATATTTGCAACACTTCTCTAATCCATCATGCAAACAGACCAGCCCCACCATAATGACTGGATTTCCACAACTTCAAAATTAAACAAATTCTTTATATAAACAAAATAATTAAATAAAATCAACACAATCTGGCAATCTAGCTTTGATACCATTGTTAGCAATTACACAGATTGCTATTCCAAGATCAAACATGCATATCATATTGTAATCACATTAACAAAATAGTAACGAATTACAATAAATGATTAATCATAGCATAAATATTTTCCCTCCTTAGAAGCAGCATACGCAATTTACAGAGTTTCCAGAAATTGTCGTAACAGAGTGCGTATATATCTTTATCGAGAGTGAGTCAGAGAGTTTTATCATTTTAAACTACTATTTTATGAAAACATTTGATGGCGTTACTTTATTACTGGTAACTGCCAAGCAGTTACCACAATGTAAATACATTGATTTGGGTGAGTCCCATCATGGGTGTCCCATCCATATCTAATACTTTTGAACTATATTTTTAACTATTCCACCCATTTCATAAAATATTCTCTCTAGTTTAATGATTAAGGAGATCCCTTAGTCTTACTGTGATTTTTAATCTGAAAATACATAGACCTACAATTTTTTCTATTTTTTTTATTCAACTTATTTAATTTCTTTGGCCTTTTTGCATTAAAAAGTTAATGTCCATTTGTATTATTATAATGAGGTGACAATCTTTTTTTCTTAATAAAAAGAGTGGGTATGTGAATCAAAAGCAAAATTACTTTTTCCTTACAATAATCCTTAGACAAACTGACAAGATTCCTTTCCTAGTCACGAAGAAGAAAGGAAGAGGAACCCCTGGTCAAAATTCTACTTTCTGATGAGAGACAAATTTGACCCGGTAAGAGGACTTCTAATGCTTTTTGCTTTTCAGACTAAAACCCGATAAATAAAAAGTAAATTACATATGGATATGGAATCTTAGACTAGACACCAAATTGGCTGTTACACGTGTGTTAAATTAAATTATTTCATAAATGATTTTGTTATATTGAGCATTAACACCATTTATTGTATAATTTACAAGAAAAAGCTGTATCAATCACATAATTGATTGAAGTTTTGGGATTATGTATTTCAATTGGGAATAACAATTTTTGAAAAAACAATAATACTAGAGTTACACCACATTCTCACATCATTCTCTCATATCACACTCACATTCAATTAAAATATTATTATTTCAAAAAAAATAATATTTTAATTGAGTGTGAGTGTGATGTGAGAGAATGATGTGAAAATGTAGTGTAAATGTAGTATCACCCAAAAACTTGAAAAAAAGGTTTATATGATTTATGCATGTGAGATTACATAATATGAAACATACTCGTTGTTATTGAAAGTATTAGACAAGAAATTCATACAATAATTTTATTTAATATCCAATTAAAAAGTTAAAGGTAGATTTTATTCTTTTATATCACTTTGTCGAATTAAAATACTTTTTCCTTCTTTTTTTTTTTTTTTTTTTTTCTAGAAGTTCTTTCTCACAATTCTTCAACTACCATTGCATGAAAATTATCCTTTACCAACAACATCTATTCCGACGCTAGACTTTGCATCGGAATACAGAGCCTCTCTCAACAATCAATAGTTTTTTAACAACATCTTCAATGTTGCTACATCAATTTGAATTTAATTTTTTTTATATGTAACCTATGGGACACTGTGTTGGCGTCACAATAGGTCTTTGGCCTTCACTAACACCATATTAGAGTCATTTTTTTGCATAGCAATAACCTTTAAGGGTGTGTTTGGTTCAAACAATGTTTTATTACTGAAAAATTAGAATTACTAGTGAGATAAATAACCAGTGAAGATTTTCAGGTATAAAATACTATTATGTTTGGTTCGTTGGGGATGTCTAAACGATTAAGGTGTTTGGTTGCCTATAAAATGATATTACTTAGATTTGTTTTACTAAAATGGCCTTACTAGTTTTGATGCATATATAGGTATCAATTATGATTGTGTTTGGTTGAAGAGGTACAACTTTGACCATTTGTATTGAGTTTCTATACTTATTTGTCAACACTTATCTTTTGGGACCATATGTTTAAGCTTAAAATTGCCAATTTTTGTCCAAATGTTATGTAAATTTTTTTGTCTTAATTTATGAAAATAAAGAATAAGTTGGTCAATCTTATTTTGGGTTTTCTTGTTAAACCAGAAACCACCAACAACAACCATAGAATCATCAACCAAAACACATCATTTGAAGCCAGTAACCACCAGCAACAGCCACAGAACTAACCACCCACGCCTAATACCACCCATTATCAGCAAACCTTATCTCCCAAATTCTAAACCAATCAAATATACTCTATCACAAACCAACATACAATAACATCCCACCAACTACACACAACCCCTTTGGTTGACAACTGCAAATTACACATTCAAAAATTACCATTTCCCTACTAAAAGCACCCATCACAGAACCACATTGCACAACACATACAACCTACCATGCATGCATCCAATTGTTCATTTGCAATTTTGATGTTGAAAATCAGTTTATGTATTTTATAAATATTTCAATACAATAGAAAGAGTCATTAGTTACATATATTTACAATTGTGCATTTAACACATAGCTGATTCTGTTTTTTGGACTTTATTATGTAACATGATGAACTTAATACATTTTCATTGAGTTGGCAAACATACAAATTATAAAAGGACATAAACTTTTAATAGCACTACCATACCGTGGGTTATTATATGCTTATACCTTTCCAAATCTCAATTCCAATAATGAAAAATTGTATCATCGACTCACTCTACACAACATCCAACAACAGTTTCTCCCGAAACATTTGCACATCTTCCTGACGAAACCAATCCTGCTTCATCTGTGGTGAGGTGCAATTGGAATAAATAACAAATTAAATAAGATACTTCTATTTTTCAAAATAAATTGAAGTTAACAATAAATGTGTAATCACTTACAAAATATTGGTACCCTTCAATCATGGAAAAAGACACTAGTGCACCTTCCAGGAACTTACAAATATAATAAAGGACGAAATATTCACAATCATTTTGCTTTCTCTGTTGTGACACTTGGGTTGAATTTACATTCGAATGTCAGTTAGTAATTAGAATCGACATATAATGAAGAGATAATTCAACATGCCTTAAAATCCTGCAATCTGGAACATAAACAAGTTTGATTCATGGATAACTTACTTTTTGATCAGAGGTTCAAACCTCCTTGGGTCAGCATATCGAAGGGAATCAAACAATAACATACAGCTTGTGCATGCATCTGATCGCTAATCCCTCTATGTTGCATAAGATCAGAAGACTCCATTGACCGCTGCATTACAAACTTGAAATATTAGCAGCCCCAATGCTACATGTGAACATGCATGCCATAACATTTGAAAATTTCATGAAACAACTACTAACCATAAAACAATGGGAATGAACACATATTTCTTTGAGAATATTTGTTCCTTTTTAATCCATTTCAAAACCTTCCATTTATGAGATTGTTGTGAATAGAGATAAAACCACATGGAATCGAGACACTAGAATTCTGCGATGCCGACTTTTCCATAACTTTTCCACAATTTTTTGTCATAAAACCAATATCAGTCTCCAATAGAAAAATAGTTTACTTTTTTCAACATTATTATTGCATGCAGATGAGAAGCATGCTTTAAGTGGCGGTCTAACATACTGCTACTCAACATGTCATGTTCTGTACTCCTAGCAATTCACTTACTTGCCCGTCGTGGAGGTTTCTTACCTATTAAGCATATGGAAATAGTTGTTATATGAAAGAATATAAAATTTAACAAAACCACATTCATTACCTTTTGTAGAAGGTAAAATCTACGGTCGATTTGAAAGGGGCGGATCCTGTGAGAGTTGGGCCACTGAGTTCATCATGGACCTAAAAGATAAGAGAGGTGAACACGAAGCTCACGGGGGACACTAGTGTGGTGTCGGCCGTAGGCACTCCGACGCTCAAGTCAACACACTTGCGTTGATAAAAGAGGCTAAGAGCGGATTAGATATTTACCAAAGTGCTATCTAGGACGCCATTCCCAAAGTGGCCAGAGCACGACTCTATGCTTGTAGACTGGGGTTGGGTTGGGTTGGGTTGGGTTGGTCGGGACCAAGCCCATTGTCGGCGGTGGGAGGCGAAGTCTCTTGAGAGCTTCGAATGACTTGAAAGAAGGCTCTCGTTATGTGTATGAGTGAGATTTGAGTATGTGTATATGAATGAATGAGTGTATGAATCCATGAATGAGGGGAACGACCCCTGTTTATATCGTGAACTCATAGGGTAGAGTCCTAATAGGATATGAAATCCTAGTAGAGTAAGTATTTGAGTAGAAAGGAAAGTCATTAAGAGACTTGCCTTTCTAATGAGAGTAAAAGTCCTAATTCACATAAGATATTGAATCTTGAATGAATTTAGGAAGTGTATGGGACTAGATGTCCTTGTGGGACTAGATGTCCTTGTGGGACTAGGAGTCCTCTTTGGTAAAGTATCCTTATGAAACTCGGAGTCTTGAAGAGTTAAGAGCCTTAGTGGATTTGGACTCGAATTTATGAAGGGGTGATGGGTTTATACTTGGGTTCATCTATCTTGGAAGAGGCCTGAACCATGGGATGGGCTTCCTTTCAAGAGTGAACCGAAGCGACCCTAACCGGAATTGGGCGGACCAACCGGAGTTGGGTCAAGGTGTTGGGTCGTATTTTTGTATGTTCGTTGCTAATGGGCTTCGAAAAGTCCATGACAATTTTTTGCCCAAACACCTTCATTAATATTTTATGTGCGGACAAGTCGTGTAACGTCTGTATCCGCATGGCATCCATGGTCGGCACTATTTGCTTGGGTTAACTTGTTTGGTTCCATCCCCCCTGCCATTGAAACAAATATGCAAAGTGAAAGAATTATTTGCTAAAAAAATTTGTCCGTTAGACTAAGTAATATTGTAGGACTCCACAAACATTTCCCTGATTTTTTTCGTCTCTAGCCCCATGGTACATAACCGTTGATTGTCCACATCGGCCAATGTCGGCACCTTTTCCTTGCTCAAAGGTGGCAGAATACTTGAAATAACTTAAGTCACAAGAAAAGAACAAGTCAATTGAATTACAATGTGAAGAATAAATAGGAAATTAAAACTCGAGTTAAATATGGTATACCTTGCACCCAATTTTCCACAATTTGCAGAGCATGACAATGCAACATAATAACTAATTAAAACAAAAAACAAATGGTAGTACACAACATCATATCTCATTACTTATACCCAATCAAATTCCTTATCAATAACCAGTTCATTACATAGCAAAAGCTATCCATTGTGGGATACAGTTAAGTGCTGACACAATGCACTATAAAACCTAAACCAAATTTTTTTTCATACAACCACGACCATTACAATGCACATACTATACCATGGTGATTCCTAGTCCAAAATATTAACTTACCGATTCAACTGACATCTACCGATCTTTTTCACAGTTAGCTAAACTAACACATCATGTTTCACAAAACAAAACAAAAAGATAGTAATAATATTGCTAAACATCAAATGATGGATGATACACATTACTTTTTGTGAGTTGCGTTCTCACATACTCTCGCCTAATATGAAGCGGTAACCCGAAGAGGAACTCGATTTTATGCGGTTCCTTGTATATCGCCTCTCCGACCTCCAACATCTCATCAATTGTGAACCCATCCAATTCAGATATTGCATTGAACAACATCCCTCTTCTATCCTTCTCCTAAGACTTTCGTTTAAAAAACAAGGCAATCACCTTAATTTTTTCGCGGGTTTCCTTGAAGGCTTTGCCAAACTTGCCCACTTGATCCACAAAGTCAGTAAAACTTTCCTCTTTTACCTTCATCTTACCGCTACTGACTGTTCTTCTACTGGGGCCCCCTATGGCTGTCTAACATGTAGAGGCAGCAACCTCTTCTTTCACTCGAACATTACTTTGGTCGTCCACCTCAGCCTCATCATCGACATCCATTTGAATGTCATCCTAAGCAACATTTTCTATCTTGTAGTCCTCAAAAACATCGACAGTAGTCTTAGTAGTTGATCTGGTAGCTCGGTCTTTTCCAAACACTTGGACTAATGAGTCGTAGTGAGGAAATGTTTTGTGCCTTAGCCCTTTCGCATTAGGGTGACTTTGAAAAAAAAAATAATACAATATCAATGTATATAAATGGTGACATATGCAGTAGACAAAGTAAACAAATGAGTGGCAATTGAAAAACGCTTACCTTAACCCAGTCACCAAATACATATTTGCTTGTTACAACGCACTTCTCAACATCATTCTAACCGAATTCGCTACAGTGTTCAATCATCTCATTGATCGCATTGTATTGGCACTTTAACAACTTAAACATGGACTCTATATGTGCTATGACCTTTAGGCCATGCCTAGGTAGCCTTTCTTGCAACATCGTTTCCAGTTATGACAGATACCCAACCTTAAATATGTCGTATTCAGCACTCCAGTGCACAATTTCCTTAAAATCACTAGACATTGAACAAGATATGCGTCATTTGCCTTCGTCCATTGTCTCTTGGATGTAGAGCTCTAGGCTTTGCCCTTTCATTTTCTCATAACTTTGGCTTTCTCCAAACTCAAACTCTTGTCGCCACTTTCGTTTTTGGAATCTGAGATGTACATTTTGTAAACAAACTTCACCAACACATTAGAAAAAATTAAAACAGAAAACAATATTTTAATTTCCAAATACTTTGCTAAGCAACTTTAAAAAAAAAAAAAGGGACAGATTTTATAAGATGGAACATTAAAATGTAGATACACGCCATATATGCATAAAAATAACAAAGCAACTCCATATCAAGCATCAACCATATACATAAACGACAAGAACTGTTAGTGTAGGTGCCCTAGAGTCAATTCGTTTATTGTAAATTGACTCTAAAAGTATCATGTTTATCAATCAATAAAGGCATTCTCTATATCGTGTAATTCTTTTTATTATATGTTTTGATATATGTCCTTAGGATGGTAGAACCATGAAGAAGGAATCAAGTGTTTTAAATCTTAATAGTGAGATCCCTGTGAGCACTTATGGTGGTCATTCTAGAAACGTCTGTAGCCTCAGTATTATTCTAATCAAGGGCATAGATAAGACGGTAAGACTATCATAATGTTGAATGACCCAGTCGAAAGACAATAACTGATCTCACTTGTCATGGTAGTCTAGTGACAACCTGGTGTAACACATGGGTGTTTGTTGGAGGCAAGTTCACTGGACTGACTCACCAAAGGATTCCATATAGATGGTAGCCCAATGTCTGTGGAATAGACCCTTTAATGGATTGTGGTGTATGTGATCCTTAGACTTGAGATCACCGAATCGTCTTGTGTACCAAACGATATAGTTTGACACTAGCCCAAAGTAAATATATCTAGATCTATCAGAACGGTAGTGATTGGCTACATCAAGAAGTATATTAAGTCTATGGGGGATCGACAAAGGATTCATCAGTCTTGGCTACGGGAGAAGTTATCTCGCCGTGCAATTCGGTTATAATGGCAACGACTACAAATATGTGGCCACAGTGGGATTGAGTTGTCGCTCGATCCAATTTTAGTTTGGTTGTTGGTCCAGTAACTGAATATCAATATATCAAGGATTAGATATGAGTTTGATACTATTTCTATGCCTCAATCTTGATGAGATAATAGATGATGAAAGTATTTGATTTCACGGTAACCATACCATTGACAGGTAGCATTCTTCGTTGAATCTTTATTTGTTGGGTGGCCATGATACCTTGCTAGAGGCCAATCTTGGTCTGTGAATAGTTAGAGGGTTGATTTGGTAAATCATCTGAAAATACATCTGAAAACTCCCTGACCACTGGTACATCTTGAATCTCTGGTTGGGAAGCATCGCTGCTAGTCATCACATGAGCAACGTACCCGGAACACTCTTTTCATAACATCTTTCTAGCCTTTACATTGCTGATTAACATACTAAGCTGATGGCCCTCTCCAAAACTGAATTTGTCACCATAATCAAGATAAAATCTGACTTTCTTCTTTCGACAATCAATCTCTACTCCATATCTCTCCAGGAAATCCATACCTAAAATAACATCAAGGTCAGGCATATCGAAAACAATCAAGTCTGCTATCAACTCTATGCCATGAATCACTACTGTCTCTCCCAGAAGTAACTCCTGAGTCACTACACTATCACTATCAAGTAACTCTGTGCTGATAGGGTTTCTTATTGTCATAGGCTCTAGACCCAACCTTTCTATAATCCCATGAGTGACAAAAAAATGCGTGGCTCTTGAATCAACTAATGCATAAAAGGGGATTGAGTGAAATAATAATTGACCAGTAACTACAAACGGGCTAGCTTCTGCTTGACTATGTGCAACTGTGAACACCCGAGCATTTGTATCCCTAGAAGTCTGTCCTACTGATGTCTATCATGTATGTGGTACAGGGGCTCTACAATCTCTCATCAAATGTCCGAACTGTCTACATCTATAGCAAACATTCCTGCCTAAGTCTATGAGACACTCGCCAGTATGATTCTTCCCACATTTCTGGCATGGTGGGAAATCATTAGACCTCTGTTTCTTGTTCCTCCAATCCTTCTTATTCTTCTAGGACTGGAACCTCTTCTTATTATTTGTCTCTCTGGATCCGAGAGCATCAACTCTTTCTTTCTGTGGAGCTCCGGATGGTATACTGGGGGCTATTGTAGATGAAGTAGGTCAAGCTAATTTATTCATAAATACCTCTGCCCGAAAAGCCCTCTTTAAAGCCTCACTATAAGTCTAAGGAGGTTAAGCACCTGCCATAACATCTCTGGATATCTCTAGATCTAGTCCATGCACGAACTTATCCATCCTCAACTATGGTGTACTGACTATGCCTAGTGCAAATCTTGCTAAAGAATTAAATCTGACAGAATATTCTTTCACTGAACTATTCCCTTGTTGCAGGTTAATAAACTCTTGTGTCTTCTCATAAATCCTATTAGTTGTCCGATACTGTGACTCAAACAATTGTCTAAAATCTCTCCATGTCATGGTGGTAACATCATATGTATCCTCCATCAAGTCCCACCAAATCCAGGCATCACCTTTAAACAGGAAACTGACTTACTGTATATTCTCTTGGTCTGTCATAAGGAACAATGTTGTGGTAAGCTCGATTGTCCTAATCCATTCCTTTACGACCACTGGATCACTGGTGCCCCTAAATTTTGGTGGTTGGTGCTGACTGTGTAATCCATAAATGGGCTCCATACAGTCGTGCACTACATGGGGTACAGGGAGTATAACCCTCTCTCTCTCAGCTCTAGGGATCGGTGTAACCCTGGCATCTTGACCCTCTCTGGTGCACGGCTCTCCTAATCATCTCTCAATGCCTGCTGAATCAGGTCATACACTCTTTCCTCATCGAGAGCATAAGGAGTGGATCCCGACGGGTTAGATGATTCACCCGCATTTTGTACATCTTTACCCTTACTGTTGGATTGGGTAGTGCGTCTCATCTAAAACACGCAACATCAATATGATTAGTAACTAACTTAACTTATCTAACGCATGTAAGGAAAAGAAATAACTTATAGTGATCGGTGATGGTACGTCAACACGGCGGGAGGGGCTCACCGTCAACTTTTAATAAACTCATTTTCCCAAAAATCGTCGCTCTGATACCAAAAATGTAATACTCTCTCTAGCTATGTATTCTTGGGGGAAAATAGACTAAAATATAATATAAGTAATTAGAATATAATAAGGTTGGGTATAAAATATATTCATGACTTAAAACATATGTGAGCGAAAAATTTATTTCTTATTATAAATGATTAGAATGTTATAAATTCTTTAATTCTTTGATTATCTTGCTCATGCATAAATGCACATGCAACATGCATTTTCTTTTCTTTTTCTTTCTCTTTTCTTTTATTCTTATTAATAATTCAATTTCTATTAAGGTTAGGATTACATGCATGATGTGCATGACATGCAATAATTATTCATAACTAACCAATTCTCTATTCTTCTTTCTATTCTTAACCATATAAATGTGGCAAACTAATTATGGCATACTATCAATTTATATCTACATTCTACTACTCTTATACCAAACATAATTGCCATATCTCAAATCTATATACTCAAATACTTTAACCAACACTTTTCTAAACCATAATTAACACCTTTACATTATGGCATAATATGCACAAGAATGGGCACTATCCTACCCATACCAACATCAAGGTGTAAAGCAATCATATTCTTATATTTCTTATCCATTCATTGCATTTAGCATGTAATGTTTATGCTAATTCAAAGCATTTCTCATCAATATGTAGTACACAAACTCAACTTACATATTAATGCATAAACACATTTCTTTGCCAATAATATTCTTTCTCAAATTTTCTCTACAATTCTACTATCCACATAGCATAAATGCAACCACACAATCAATATTTAATAACTTCTCATCAATTAACTCAACTATTACATAATGGCCCAACCTTATTACTTTTGGCCGAATTTCAACACTTCATCAACATCACAAATTCTCATCATCTATCACAATACTCACGCACATAACATCATATAATCAATCAAAACACAATAAGGGTTACAATTAGCCTTGGCCAATTTTTACCCTTCATGCTTCCATCACAAATCTCAACTTCTCATCCAATAAAATTACATATTCATATTCAAGTTTAACACTTATACATCATTCTTAATCAATCAAACATTCAATAATCAACACTTTCTCATAACACAACTTAAGGCAGAACTTGATAATTCAAATCTTTTACAACTCCAAACTCAAATATGATTTACTTACCTTGGTTAGCACCACCTTTAGCTATCCAACTCCTTTGATCCAAGTATTTATCTTCTTCAATCTAAGGCATAACAAAAACATAAGAACTAATACATTAAAGCACTAAAAACATAATAAAACTCTTACCTTAGGAATACCAAGGAATAAAAGCCCTAACTTAATTCACCTTTTTCCTTTGAATTTTCTATGAAAATTGGGTGAAATGATGGAGAGAAAATGGCAAGAGTAAGTCGGCAATAGCAAGAAGAAATGGCTAGGGTTCTAGCAATTTCTTGCTTATATATAAAAAATTATATATATATATATAGTTTCCCATTTTACCCTTGCACTTGGTGATATTTACAACTTTGCCACTTGTGCTTGTACCTAAATGCCCTCATTTTCATTATATTCTTCACCTTATATACTTTTATTTCATTCCCTACTTTTTCTTCTAATTCCATGTGAAAAGACCATTTTACCCCTAGTGAAAATTTAATAGGAATTTCTACAATTTCTTTTAAGGCAATTCCAAAGGAATATTACTAAGGGAATGAGAATGAAATATATAATTTTATGTACCTTGGTGTTTACAGGCTTATGAAGTGAATTGTCATGATTCAAGAATTATGTTGTTGCATAATTCCATAATTTGGCGATGACAATTTTGATCTATTTAATAAGTTAACTCAAGAATGACAATCTATGAATTTCAATGAAAAGGGCATTTTAGGTATTTTAACCTTGAGAGTATTTTGGTAATTTTACTATACAATAAAGTAAATTAAATTTACTTTATTTTGAGTTGCTGCTCATAACTATTTTAA
>WYDK02048469.1:0-10858 GCA_009867345.2 Toxicodendron radicans | reverse complement strand
AAGAACCGGAGTTGAAACGCAAAAGTTATGGTGCATTGAAGATGCAAATTTAATCCTGGAATTTCTTCAGGATGAACGTGATCATAACTTGAGTTTAAGTTAATAAATTCATAAATGTCTTTTATGAGATCACGGGTTTTTTGAGTATTTTCAGATAATTAATCATATTCGGATGAAGCACAATGTTAGGGACGAAATTTTTGGCGAGTAGGAACGAACGGTGCAAGAACCGGAGTTGAAACGCAAAAGTTATGGTGCATTGAAGATGCAAATTTAATCCTGGAATTTCTTCAGGATGAACATGATCATAACTTGAGTTTTAGACCTCAGAATTGGATGATTCTTGTGGTGTTGGAAAGCTGATTCAGATATCTATAATTTTTAGGTTGATGACTTTTTCAGATAACTATTGTTTCAGCAACCATTTATGTCGCCGCAGCGATCGCACTCGGGTTGTTTGGGCTGTGTAAAGCTTGGTCTGAATTTTTTTTTTATTTAATTAAACTTTTCCTTATTCGACCCACAAACCCTAGAACTATAAATAAAGGTCTTTAGGTAGTTTTAGGGAGGAGAAGAAAAAGAGGAGACTAGCCACACTTTGGAAGATCAAATTAGGGAAGTTTTCTGTATTTCTTTGAACCCATATTTTGTTTTACAATGGTTGTTTCTTTTATGACAATTATGAACTAATAATATTTTCTATGGCTAAGATATAGCCCATGTTTATGAATATGTATTGATGGATTTTTTTTTAATATTTGTTAAGCATTTTTTTCTAAGTTTTATTATGGTTCTTAATGCTTCAATTTTTTTAGACTTGAGAGTTGATTGATTTAATGAACTAGGTTGAGATCGAGAGATGAAATCTAGTTAGTCGAATGTAATAAAACCATAGATTAAGCGAACGCTAGAGATAAGTTACCGCGATCTATGAGACTCTAGTAAATTCCATAAAACGTAATGATCTTTTAACTTCTAAATTCAATTTAGAGATATTTTGGGTTGTTGATTAAGGGTAATTTGCTAATTATTCGAGAGAAAGTTAGTGGAAAATTAGGGAGTTTGTCCTGTAGAAAAAGCTTAACATTGTTAGCATTAATTATCAATACATAGGAGTAAATTGGTGTGAAATTTGTGCCCTAGGTTTAGTCATATTGTTTAAGCAACCAGCGTTTTATTTGCTATCTTATTTCTTTTAGGTTTTAGTTTTGTTTTTAGCATTATTAGTTTTAGTAATCTTATTCCATCAAATTCGATTAATCAAATAATAGTCGAAATAGTTTATTTTGGTACTTGGTAACTAGTAATTCTCTAGGGTTCGATATCCGTTTATTCAAATTGTATTACTTGCACGATTTCGTACGCTTGTGAAAACCCTGTCAAGTTTTTGGCATTGCTGCCGGGGAATTACTATTTGTTTTACCAATATCAGTATGAGCTATCTTGTTGCTAATTTGATTTTTTATTTTTGTTTTTGTTTTACTTTGTGATTTGAAAATAAGTTTAGTTTTGATATTAGGTTTAGTTTGTTCTTTTATTTTTGATTTTTTTTTTTAGTTTACTTAAATTTTCCTGTTTTTTTTCCTAGAGCTTTTACATTCTAGAGTTGCAGACCTTGTTCCTATTGACTCTAATTGAGATGTTTGTACTTTTTTTTTATTATTACTTTTAATTCTCTTGCTTTTAGTTCCTTTGATTGTACACAGGAATTAGGTGCAATGGCTGATACAAGTAGAGAAGTAGTTCAAAAGGCATTCAAGGATTACTCAAGACCTACAATTGAGGGATGTGCTTCTAGCATTAAGAGACCACCGGTTCAAGCAAATAACTTTGAGATCAAGCCAGCCATTATTCAGTTGATACAAAAAATGGTGCAGTTTAGAGGTTTGTCGAGCGATGATCCTAATTTGCATATTGCAAATTTCTTGGAGTTTTGTGACACTTTCAAGCATAACGAGGTATCTGATGATGCAATTAGGCTTAGGCTTTTCCCATTCTCTCTTAGGGATAAAGCTAAGGCTTGGTTGATTTCACTATCACCTAGAGGAATCACTACATGGGAAGAACTAGTAAATGCATTCCTTGCTAAATATTTTCCGTCGATCAAGTTCGCCAAAATGAGAAATGACATCACTAATTTTTTCCAACAAGACATGGAGTCACTCTATGAAGAGTGGGAAAGATACAAGGATCTATTAAGGAAGTGTCCTCACCATGGATTGCCGATGTGGTTGCAAGTGCAAACATTCTGCAACGGTTTGCTTCCTAATACACAAGTGATGGTTGATGTAACAAGTGGGGGATCTTTGAACAATAAAACACCATAGAAAGCTTACAAATTGATTGATGTGATGGCTACCAACAATTACATGAGACCTTCAGAAAGGAATGTTCCAAGAAGAATAGCGAGAGTGCATGAAGTCGATGGCTACACCGCATTAGCCGCTCAGCTTTCAGCCATCCAAAAACAATTAGGTGTAGTTCTCCAAGTTAATGCTATTGAAACTTCTTCTCTAACTTGTAAATTTTGTGCAGGAAATCACTTGACCAGAGATTGCCAAGTAGGAAGTCTGTTTGCTCAACCAAAACAAGCCAATTATGTCAACAACTTCCAAAGAGGGCAAGAAAATCTGTATTCCAACACATACACTCCAGCATGGCACAATCATCCGAATTTCTCATGGAGAAACAACAATGATCCTACGCCACCTCTCGGTTTTCAAGTTCAAGAGAAAGAATCAAATTTAGATTTTGTGCTCGTAAGGTTTATTAATGAGACAAGCAAGAGATTTGACAAGAATGAGACTCAACTCCAAAAATATGAAATTCTTTTACAAAATCAAGCAATGTCCATTAGAAATCTTGAGACTCAAATGGGAGAAATTCATAATATTCTATTAGGAAAAGTTCAAGGATCGTTGCCAAGTGATATAGAGAATAATTCGAAAGAGCAAGTCAATGTAATCACTTTGAGGAGTTGTAAACCACTGGAGGAACCAAGGGATGAGGAACAAATTGAAGCAATTGAAGCAAACCAGGAGTATGAAAAATCACAAGAAAACGAACAAGTGGAGTTCCATGTTTTTAATACGATGAAATATCCATCCGAGTTAGATACATGCTTCCATATTAGTGTTCTTGATGACATAGTGGCCAAGAATTTTGAAGAAAGCTACTTTGTTTCCCCCCTAGAAAAGCGTTTAGTCAACTCTAGGTCTATGAAGGCTGAATTTGAGAGGGTAGATGAACAACAATTGAAGCCCTATGATTATGGTGGAATTAAGGCTAGGAGGGCGTGCATTTTCCTTCATAACCTAGATTGAAGAAGTGAGAAAGTCGAGTTTACGACTCTAATAAAACGCTTATTGGGAGGCAACCCAAGTTGTTTTACTTTACTTTTTTTTTTTTTTTAATTTGTTTCTTTTTCTTTAGTTTTTGTTTTCTTGCGTATTTTATTTATTTAATTTTTTTTTTTGTTCTTTGAGTTTATTTTTATTTTCTGCATTTTCGTTTAGCTTAAATAATTGATGTTGTGTTTTTTACTTTAATTTATTAAAAAAAACAACAATAACAAAAAGAAACAAATGTTCTCAACAAAAAACAAAAAAACAAAAATTCTCATGAATTCATAAATTTAAAGTTTGTGGAAAGAGCCTTCTCTTACCCCCAACCTAAAATCTACATTGTCCTCAATGTACAAATGTAAACAAAAGGAAAAAGAGAAAATAAAAGTTAGCCCCCTTTTGCAATAGTGAAGTGTGAATGCATGCGAAAGTTTGACCACCTCTCTTGTTCATTCCATCCATCGAAATCAAATTCCTACAAAACAAAGAGACTTTTGGTGTACCTTATCGACAACACACATCACTAGTGAAAATTCATGAAAAATTTTAGGTTTGTTTTAGTGAGTCTTTAGAATTAATTGTTTTAGTTTTCTTGGATTAAGTAGTATGTCTATGATATAATGTAATTGCAATAATATGTAATATGTAGATGATGTTCAATTTTGCTTTTACTTACCGATATTATAGATGCTAATTACTTCTAGTTTGAGACCCTAGTGATTTGTCGATTGAAATTTGGTTAGTCTAGATACTTAGAGAAGTTTTATGTGTGGATTTTTCATAAGACATTTTTGCGATCTCAACAAATTCTAGAACTCACTTGATTACCACTTGAGGCGAAATCCTAAAATTCATATTACCTAGGAGATGATTTAGGCTATTTTTGGACCGATTGAGCCTTTCAAGCTAACTTTTTATTTATTGCCACTAGTTAACCCTTTGAGCCATTTTAAACACATTGCAACTTTGTTTTTCTTTCTTGAAGCTTATTATAACCTACCTTGATTATGAGCCTAAAACACATTGCTACCCGTTTTATTTAAAGAGACTTGATGTGAATACCTTGGTGAGAGAATTTTGAATAAAGAGGATGGAAAGTTGTGAAAATTTGTACCACAACCCGAATTTATGCAAATAGATAGGTTGGGGATTGTGGAGAGAGTTGAATATTAAGGTGGGGTTGTATGTTACTTTTTTCCAATGTTATTTTCTTCCAAGTTATGAGAAAAAAAAGTTGAAAAAAAAGAAAGACAAAAATGAAAGAAAAAGGAAGAAAAGAAACTTTATAAAAAAAAAAATGAGTATTGAGAAACATTGCGAAGGTGTGAGATTGTGAAAAAAAAAATTTTTTTATTAATGTGGGAAAGAAAAGCTCAATAAGGGTTGGGATTGTGCTGATGAAAAAAAAATGGTATGTTCATTTGATTGTGATGAGAAGGAATGAGGATTTAAGTCTTTTAATTTTTGTTTAATTTCTTTTCCGTTCTTTCATGAACCCATGCCTTGGCCTAATGTTACAACCTTTACAAAGACCTATTGATCCGAGGTAGTGTGTAATTCTACATTAGTGGAGAGTGGTCTGAAAAGTGAGACTATGGAGTTTGATTCCATGATTTATGTTTGAGTCATAACCTGGATACTAGAGATCAAATTTTTTTTTTGAATGTTATGCATAAAATCATCCGAGTATTTAGATTAATGGTTTGTGGTTGTATGGATATTTTAGGGTTGATTACGTAGATGAAATTTATGTTTACATTATCTTTGAGTGAGGTGATTTTTTTAACTATCTATATGTTATGTGTATATGCAATTTTTGAGACAAATATATGAATTGATCCAGGAATTTGTATTTTTAGTCTAGGTTTGGTGAGAATGTTTGTGGGCATCATTGCTGAAAACCCTCTCGAGACTACAACTCGTCCAACTAGGGCCACCTAGGGGTTTAAAGGCTTGTTACATAAGCTAAATGCAATCGTGACAATCTACGAAAATGATTTATGATAGTTTAGATTTAGGTTTTAGTTGTTTAATTTTATTTCAAGCTTAAAGACATATTTTATCTCTTAGTTTGCTAGGGACTAGCAAGAAGTTGGTTGGGGGTTGTGATAGGAGCTTGAAAATATATTATCATTTAGTGATTTATTAAGTTTATTTGTGGAAAAATTAGTTTAAATTGTGAAATTTAAGTTAATTAATTCATAAATATCTTTTATGAGATCACGGGTTGTTTTGGGTATTTTTAGGTAATTAATCAAATTCGGATGAAGCACAATGTCAGCGACGGAATTTTGGCGAGTAGGAACGAACGGTGCAAGAATCGAAGTTGAAACGCAAAAGTTATGGTGTGTTGAAGATGGGAATTTAATCCTGGAATTTCTTCAAGATGAACGTGCCTCGGTGTGTTGATCATAACTTGAGTTTTAGACCTCGAAATTGGATGATTCTTGTGGCGTTGGAAAGCTGATTCAGAGATCTACAATTTTTAGGTTGACGCTTTTTCAGATAACTATTGCTGCAGTGACCATTTCTGTCACCGCAGCGATCGCACTCGAGTTGTTTGGGCTATGTAAAGTCTGGTCCGAATTTTATTTGTTTTTGTTTAATTAAACTTTTCCCTGTTCGACCCAAAACCCTAGAACTATAAATAAAGGTCTTTAGGTAGTTTTAGGGAGGAGAAGAAAAAGAGGAGACTAGCCGCACTTTGGAAGATCAAATTAGGGAAGTTTTATGTATTTCTTTGAACCCATATTTTGTTTTACAATGGTTGTTTCTTTTATGACAATTATGAACTAATAATATTTTCTAGGGCTAAGATGTAGCCTATGTTTATGAATATATATTGATGGATTTTTTTTAATATTTGTTAAGCATGTCTTTCTAAGTTTTATTATGGTTCTTAATGCTTCAATTTTTTTAGGCCTGAGAGTTGATTGATTTAATGAAATAGGTTGAGATCGAGAGAGAAATCTAGTTAGTCTAATGTAATAAAACCATAGATTGAGTGAACGCTAGAGATAGGTTACCGCGATTTGTAAGGCTCTGGTAAATTCCATAAAATGTAATGATCTTTTAACTTCTAAATTCAATTTAGAGATATTTTGGGTTGTTGATTGAGGGTTAATTCGCTAATTATTCGAGAGAAAGTTAGTGGAAAATTAGGGAGTTTGGCCTGTAGAAAAAGCTTAACATTGTTAGCATTAATTATCAATACATAAGAGTAAATTGGTGTGAAATTTGTGCCCTAGGTTTAGTCATATTGTTTAAGCAACCAACATTTTATTTGCTATCTTATTTCTTTTAGTTTTTAGTTTTGTTTTTAGCATTGTTAGTTTTAGTAATGTTATCCCATCAAATTCGGTTAATCAAATAGTAGTTGAAATAGTTTATTTTGGTACTTGGTAACTAGTAATTCTCTAGGGTTTGATATCCGTTTATTCAAATTGTATTACTTGCACGATTTCGTACGCTTGCGAAAACCCTGTCAAGTCTCAACTTGGAAGTGCCTCGGAGATACCTCATAATCCACTTCGTTGCATTCCAATACACTTTCCCCGGATTTGATAGAAATCTACTAACAACCCCAACTGCATAAGCTATATCTAGTCTTGTACACACCATTGCATACATCAAGTTTCCCATAGCTGAAGAATAAGGAACTCTTTCTATTTCCTCATTCTGACTATTTGTAGAAGGGCTTTGCTTTGCACTTAGCTTGAAATGCGTAGCTAGAGGAGAACTCACCACTTTGACCTTATCCATGTTGAACCTTTTAAGCACTTTTTCAATATATTGCTCCTGTGACATATACAATTTCTTCTCTTTTTTGTCTCAAAAAATTCGAATGCCAAGAATTTGCTTTGTCGGCCCTAAGTCTTTCATAGCAAAAGACTATGTTAATTGATTCTTCAAGTTTTTAATTCTTGAAGGATTCTTGCCAACAATCAACATGTCATCAACATAGAGCAATAAAATAATAAAATAATCATCAAAGAATTTCTGCATAAATACACAATGATCAAAAGTAGTCTTCTTGTAACCATGCTCCCCCATAACTGACTCGAACTTCTTATACCATTGTCTGGGTGTTTGCTTCAAACCGTAGAGGTTTTTCTTTAAACGATAGACATAGTCTTCTTTTCCTTTAACCAAGAAACCCTCTGGTTGTTCCATGTAAATCTCTTCCTCTAAATCACCATGAAGAAATGTAGTTTTCACATCCATCAGTTCAACCTCTAAGTCCAAGCTAGCCGCTAAGCCCAGAACCACACGTATAGAAGATAATTTCACAACAAGAGAGAAAATCTCATCAAAATCAATTCCTTTTCTAACTGAATCCCTTGACAACCAACCTGGCTTTGTATCGTGGCTGTGAAGTATGTTCTTGCTTCACCCTGTAGACCCACTTTTTTTTAAAGCTCTCTTACCCTTAGGCAACTTTACAAGCTCAAAGGTGTGATTGTTATACAATGACAACATCTCATCTTCCATAGCATTAACCCAATATGCCTTGTTTTCATCTTCCACTGCTTCTGTATAACATTGGGCCTTTCCCCCATCAGTCAATAACACATACTCATTTGTAGAATATTGTGTGGAAGGACGTCAGTCTCTAGTAGACCTCCTGGGTGAATTTTTTTATTCTTGAAGCTGACCATTAGTCTGATAATCTGTTTGAACCTGTATAGGAGCATATGCATCATCTAAATTCTGTTGGTCATCCTGAATATCATGTTCAACATTTATTGGCAAATCTGTCAAAGGTATTGGATCTAAGTCAATCAAACCATCACTATATTGAGGCGCTACTTTCTTTAATTTATCAATATCTTGTATAGTTTTATCTTCAAAAAATACAACATCTCGGCTTCTCACCAGTTTCTTCTCAATTGGATCATATAACGTATAGCCAAATTCATCTAGACCATAACTTTTAAAGATGCACTGTCGTGTCTTCACATCAAGCTTAGACCTCTCATCTTTTGGGATAAGCACAAATGTCTTGCAACCAAAGACGCGTATATGATTATAGGAAACATCTTTGCCACTCAAAACTCTCTCCAGTACATCAAGCTGAAGAGGAACACAAGGTGTGAGATTAAGAACATATACAACTATGTTCAAAGCTTTACCCCAAAAAGATCCGGGCAATTGCGCCTGTAAAAGTAAACATCTCACCCTTTCAACTAGTGTTCTATTCATCCTCTCAGCTAAGCCATTCAACTATGGAGTCTTGGGTGGTGTCTTCTATGTCGAATGTCTTGTTGCCTACAATATTCATCAAAGGGACCCAAATACTCTTCCCCATTATCTGTTCTGATGGACTTTAATTTCTTCCCAGTTTGTCTCTCAGCCAAAGCCTAAAATTGTTTAAACACATCCAACACTTTATCTTTTGTTTTCAATGTATAAACCCACGAATTTCTTGAATGATCATCTATGAAGGTCACAAAGTAAACAACACCACCAAATGTTCTCGTCTTCATAGGCCTACAAACATCGAAATGAACCAAATCAAGAATACCTTGTTTTCTTGAAGGAGAAGAACTCTTGAAGGAAACTCTGTTCTGTTTTCCTGCCAAGCAATGAGTACATCTTTTCACATGTGCACTTTTCATTCTAGATAGAAGATTCTTTTTAGCCAATATTGTCAAGCGTTTTTCATTCATGTGAGCAAGTCTCTTATGCCACAAGTCTATTGTAAAATCATCATCCATTGCATTAATAATGCCTTTGGAGAGTCTTGCTTGCAATATGTATAAAGTAAAAAGCTTCTTGCCTTGAGCCACAACCATAGCACCCCTAGTGAGCTTCCACTAACTATTACTAAAAGTGTTGCAATACCCCTCATCATCTAGTTTACCTGCAGAAATCAAGGTCAAACGGATATCAGGAATATGTTTGACATCTCTAAGAATAAGCCTTGTTCCATTACTTATCTCCAAGCACACTTCTCCAATTCCAATAACATTGGACATCCCATCATTGCCCATTTTTACCGTCCCATAGTTTCCAGGTGTATATGATGTAAGGAAATCCTTTCGAGATGTAGCATGAATGGAGCCGCCATTATCAATCACCCAACTAGTCTCGTGGCATGCAACATTAATGACATCATTATCATAAAAAATGAAGAACTCTCTAAAAGAAGTGGTGGCAACTCGATCGTCATCCTTTCCATCGTCATTCTTTTTCTCATTCCCATTCTCCGTGTTCTCTCTTTTTAATTTTCTACAATGTTTCTTGATGTGCCCTTTCATGCCATAATGATATCACTCAACATTTGCAAACCTGTTAGACTTGCTTCTGCCTCTATCCTTGTTCTTTGACCATTTATTCTTACTTCTCCCCCTGTTTTCAGTGACTAGGACCTTAGAATGTGATGATGAAGAACCTTAAGTTTTCCGTCTCACCTACTCATTTAAAACACTGGTCTTGGCATATTCCATGGTCACAATACCATTTGGAGCAAAATTTGTCCAAGATACATGGAAATTTTCCCAAGAGTCAAGAAGAGTATTGAGTAACCAAAGTCCCTGAATATCCTCATCAAACTTTACACCCATACTAGACAATTGATCAAAACAGCCTTAGAATTCATTCAAGTGATCTAAAATAGAATTTCCTTCCTTGTATCTCAAATTCATAGCTTGTTTAAGCAAGAACAATTTATTATTTCTTGTTTTTGAAGCATATAAGGTCTCAAGTTTATTCCACAAAATCCTAGCATGAGTCTCATTAATAATATGATTCAGGACATTGTCTTCTACCTATTGTCTAATATAGCCACACACTTGTAAGTGCTCAAACTCTCATTCTTCCTCACTTTTAGATTCAGGTTTTTCCGAAGCAAACACCGGCAAGTATAACTTTTTCACAAATAGAAGATCTGTCATTTTCCCTCTTCACTTATGATAATTTGGTCCATTCAAACAAATCATTTTACTCAAATTTGCCTCCATCATTCAGACAATCTACGACCTCGCTTTGATACCACTTTGAAAGGCAAAAACAACCAGATTTCCTATTCTGCCTTCTTTGTATGAATCTTTTAGGAAGCAATTAAGTAAAGCTCAAAACAAGACATGCAAACAACACAATCAATTTACGTGGAAAACCTTCCCGGTATAGGAAGGAAAAAACCACGGCACTGTAAGGATTTGTTTAAAAGGAAATAGCAGGGGAAACGTTATAAATAAAAAATTTAAACAATCCTAGCTCATGAATCTAGATGTAGAATATATATATTTCGATTATGAACAATAAAAATAAACCCGGATACGGATTTATACCTGCATTGATGACTCCTTCACGAACAATGTTCACCGTCACTGTTCACGTCAATGTTCATGAATTGAAAGACTTCTTCAAGGTGTGATTCGCTTTCGATTCAACATAGAATCGCATGTACAACGTCCACACGAAAATAATCCACTTACAGAAATTGCTAGATCGCTTGAGTGGGTGAAAGGAATCGAAGAAAATAAATTTTCTTCTTCAATAAGGGTGGCTCA
>WYDK02048416.1:0-11631 GCA_009867345.2 Toxicodendron radicans | reverse complement strand
TATGAGAATTGTTATGAGAATTGTAGGGTGTGTGTGTGATTTATGTAAACTATCAGGGGCGTATTTATCAAATTTTAAAGTAATAGGTGGTGGTAATTTAAGTTTTATAGGATACCCTGAAAAGGAATCGGAACCTATATTTCAGGTTTCTAGGTTCTGAATGGTTATGGTTCCAGTTCCTTAAGCTAGGAACCGGTCGGTTTCGATTCCTAGCAATTTTGACAAGTACTCGAAACCGTTCATTCTTAGTTGGAACGCAAGTCGAGAAACTGAAGATTCTTCCAAAGAAGATGGTCTATGCCTGTCAAGAAATTCTGATAAAGATGCAAAACTTTCGGAGTATTCTTTCCAATGTCCCATGTCCAGCTGGGAACCTGGCCATGAATTTTGTTTTTAGAAAGGTCCAGCTGAATCTGGGAACTCACATATTGCAATTAGCAGATAAACACAGATAACGAAGCTTGGGAAAAGAAGAATTGGCTATGGTTGTGGTGTTCAGTGAGAGACTGTTTTCAAAAAGATAAAGCAATTGGAGAGGTTTGCGAACATGTTTAAAGAAAGCTCTATCTAGTTCTGCGAGATCCATTCAAAGATTGAATTCGGAATTTATCCATCCAGACTATTGTTAACTGCTTTGAAATTCAGGAATGTTCCCATTCAGTTGGTTACTGGTGAGATTGATATCCTGTAACAATGGTAAAGTAGATAGCCAAGAGGGTATTATTATCCAATTAGATTAATCCTAACTTACAATAAGTGACATAGTCAAATGAAGAAATATAATTATCTTAAATATTAATCTAAGTGATTATTTATTGCTTATTCATATAAGAAAAAAAGGAGTTGGAAATGAGGACGGGATACTCGAGGCCAGTGAGAGATGAAAATTTTCAAACCACTTTAAAAATAGGCAAACAAATCTGGTCTATACTGGCGTCCCAGTGGGAGACAATTTCATTTCATCCCTTTCAACGTATACTTTTTCACTCTAAAACTAAAACAAAATGTCCAAGCTACAATTTGTCTTCTCATGGAAAATTAAATCAATTTCTTTGTCTTGTTCACGACTTTTGATCATTAGAAACTTATCCAAATTTACAATCAGTTTAATTAAAAGTTTATGTATCTAATGGAATTACTTGAATTTGAAAGAGTATACATTCCATTGTATCTTTAAACAATGTAACACTGCTTCAAGATACATATTATGAACTATATAATCACATACTCATGCATAACATCATTATTTATTATATTCATCTTTGGGTAGTTCAAATAGTAAGACAAACGTTAGAATGTGTGATTAAGATGCAAAATCTCATGTTCCAATTTCCCTTGCTCTCAAGCACTGACCATGATAGTGGGATGCCTTTAAAAAATATAAAATCAATATTTATCAGGATGAAAAATGACAACTTTCTATTAAAAAAGAAAAAGACTTGGAAATTCACCTGGTTGCATTTATTAAATAAATTCTTCTTTCTTCTAAGTCTTCTCTTTCTCGATCATTTTTACTAACATTTCTGGCTTTCCTGTTGAAAATACAATATATCCAATAGAAAAGCCAATACCCAATCCACATCCATAACCCATAAGAATGATGTGCCAATCAAACCAACTTGAGGTATTGTCTCGGTCATGGGATATCATTCGGTCTGGTTTCGGTCCATCTCCATTGCTACATTTTTTTGACAAAGGAAATCCACACAACCCCCAATTTCCACAGTATGAATCATTTGAAAATGTATAAAAGTGGTTATCTTGAGGTATAAGTCCCACAAGTTGGTTTTGCGATAGGTTTAAAACTTGAAGAAAATTTAAATTTGTCAACTGCCATGGAATTTCTCCAACAAGCATATTTACAGAGAGGTCTAAAGATTCCAGGTTTGTTAAATTTCCAAGTGATGATGATGGGATACAACCTATCAAATTATTTTGAGAAAGATTAAGGAGTCGAAGTGCTTGGAGGTTTCCAATAAATTTTGGAATGTCTCCACTGAAGTTATTATTTGAAAAATCAATGGTAGTGAAAGTAGTAAGAATTTTTTGTAATTGAATCTCAAACCCTTTTAATGTCACCATGACCGAGTCTTGATACTATTTTCCCCCCATATACTCCAGATGATGATCAGCTTCATCAATGCTCATCATAGCTTTCATATTCGCCAAAAACCTTACAGGCAAAGAACTAGTAAAATTGTTGTTTGAAAGATCGAAGATTCTCAACTCGCTAAATGAATGGTTGACCTTACCAGAGCTCCAGACATCACCATAACATTTATTGAAACAAAGAACAAGAACCTGTAACTTCGGAAGATTTTCCAACCAATGTGGAAAGATATCATTTATCTTGTTATTTCCAAGATCTAAAACTTCAAGCATAGTACAATTTAGCAAAGATCGAGAGACTGACCCTTCTAAGGCATTGTCGTTAAAGTTAAGGGTCTTGAAATTATTACCCTTTCTGAATGTTTCAGGAATGGGACCATAAAATCTATTTTTCCGTAGGTCCATCACACGAAGATTGCTAAATTTTCCCATGCATTCTGGAATGATGCCACTCAAGATGTTACTAGAAAGATCAAGAATTTTAAGGATTTTTTAATTGCAAATCACTTGAGGAATCTCTCCAGAAAATCTATTATTTGACATAAAAATGAATTTCATGAAAGGTGGAGGAACAAGAAGTGGTCCTTCAAACAAATTAAAACGGAAGTCGAGAAACTAAAGATTTTTCTAGGGAAGATAGGCTATGCCTGTCAAGAAGTTCTGATAAAGATGCAGAAATCTCAGTGTATTCTTTCTAGTGTCCCATATCCAGTTGGGAACCTAGCCATGAATTTTGTCTTTAGAAAGGTCAAGCTGAATCAACTAGTCTTGTGTTCTGAACATATTTGGGAACTCAGTTATGTTGCAGGCAGATAAACACAGATACCGAAGCTTGGGAAAAGAATAGTTGGCTATGGTTGTGGTGTTCAGTGATAGATTGTTGTCAGAAAGATCAAGCAATAAGAGGGTTTTAAGCTTTGAAAACATGTTAAGCTCTACAACTCCACTTAAATTGTTTAAAGAAAGCTCAAGTTTTGTGAGATGAGCAAGTTCAAAGATTGAACTCGGAATTGATCCATCTAGACTATTGTTGCTCAAGTAAAGGGTTTGCAATGAATTGCATTGAAATTCAGGAATGTTCCCATTCAACTGGTTATTGCTGAGATTGATATCCTGTAACAATGGTGAAGTAGATAGCCAAGATGGTATTGTCCCATTAAGTGAGTTCCCATGAAAATAAATAAAGGCCAAATTTCGAACCCCACTTACAAGAGAAGAAATTGGACCAACCAACAGATTGTTTGGGCAGGATAAAAAAGAAAGTTGCGATAAGTTGGTAAAAATATTTGGAATTTCGCCACTGAAATTATTTGATGAAAGATCTAAATGATGAAATTGAGAGAGGTTTGAAAGAGATGATGGAATGTGACCACTAAAATGGTTATATGAGAGGTCCAAAACTGTGAGTTCTGTAAGGTTATAAAGTTGTATGGGAGCTGACCTCATCAAGCTGCAGTTGTGGAGACTCAATTGCTTCAAGGATCTTAGGCCAATAATAGAATTCGGTAATTCTCTTGATAACATCATGCCAGATATATACAAAAACCTGAGGGGACTGCTCCAATTACCCTTTGGAAATGTAGTTGTAAGCCTGAAGTTATCCCATAAACTGAGAAACTGTAAGTTTGGTAGGCGAAAAATATTATCCGGGATGCTCCCTTGTAAACCACAGTAATTGAGACTCAGAGATGTCAAAAAAGAAGATAGATTCATCAAAGAGCCTGGTAGGATGATAGTAGACATATCTACCGAATCAAGAAAGAGTTCTTTTAATTTGGTAAGATTTGGAACTAGCCCTTCTAAGACTGATGTTTCAAGTCTTAGAGCATGATTCCTAGAGAGATCAAGTGAAACTAATTTGGACAAGTATGAGATTTCATATGGAATTTGACCACTGAAGTTTGAGCCAGAAAGGTTAAGGGTTGTCAAATTCGAAAATCGATTAATGTCAGAAAGGATTTGAGAGCGATCAAAAGCATTGAAAGCGAGGTTGAGAATTTGAATGTGAGGAAGAGAGAAGAGGGTGTTGTTGGAAGGGATTATGCCATGAAGCAAACTGCAACTAAGGTCGAGGCCAATTACATGACCTGTCACATATGACTCCATGCCATGAGCAACAATCACTATCTTCTATCCAAGATCTCATTTTTGGATAAGAAGGAAACCCTCCATCACAATGGGAAGAAGAACGGTATTCCAAGGAAAAGAGATGCTTAAATTAAAGCAATGCAGAACTCTGATCATGAGAACACAATTTTGCACAACTCTGAGAATGCAAGAGCAATAAGTGGAGGCAGAAAATATGATAACACCAAACCAACCATCCCATTTTTTAGGAAAAGAACAAATATGACCACAAGGAGGAGGAAAGATTTGATGGCAATTAGTGATTAAGATAAGTTATATTTATATCATAAATGAATCAAAATCTGGCCTGTATATTATGAATTTGATGAGTCAAATAAAACTATAAATCTAGTCTTGGTCATGCAGTGAAGAACACTCCATCACTATGTAACTTCAATCCAAGTCCTGCTCACCGTAGACTTCTCACAACAGAGATCACTATCATTGAACAAGCAGAATAAACTGCATGAATCAAGGAGTTGAGACATAGGCTCAAAACAAGAGATTGAGGAATTTTTTTCAACAATCAACTGCATGAATCAAGGAGTTGAAACATAGATAGGCTCAAAACAAGAGATTGAGGAATTTTTTCTCGGCAAGTGATGATTGATTACTCTTGAGCTTATAATTTACACATAGGATGATACATTATTACTTGGAATCAAAGGCGAACCCTTTAGGATTTTGAAAAGAAAAAAATCAAATGCGTTATCCCTAAAATAGTCTAAACAAACAAGAGTCACAAATCAAAGAATGGAAAATTTTCATATTTTCATATCAAACAGGACTGAGTCTAAAGACTGACTCCAACTACATGTCAAAGTCCAAATATATATCATGAATACTTGGGTCTCCAGGATTGAAAAAACAACACAACTTGTATATTGGGGATTTGCTTACTAAACAGAACTTCAACCCATTAATTAAATTAGCAACCTCAAATGTGGGAAAGACTTTCAATCAACTATTAATTATGGCAACTATGAGTTAAATATTGGAGTAACATACATGATCCAACCCGACGCTTGGCGAAATCCTAAGTTGGTACCCTTGTTGCATTTATTCCATTGACCAACCCTTAAACTAACAACATTAATGTCCGTTGGGATATAATAGTGTTGTAGCGGTAGCAATGCCTTTGATCCTTTGACTTTTGAATATTTAGCAAAAAAAAATTGAAAAACGCATAAAAAACCAAAATTGCCCCTATACTTAAAACACCACATCACAATTTCCCCTCACCTCCTCGTCCAACATCATAGCCTCCATCGTTGCCAGAACCACCACTAACTCCACCACCACCACCAATACCACCTCCAGCCCTGCCACCAACACCGCCCCCAATTCCAAAGCCTTCACTTTTACCTGAACCACCTCCAACATCTCCATCTCCTCCACAACCCCATCCCAAACCACCACACAACCGACCAAACCACCACCACAGTCTGCCAAACCACCCCATTCCAAATCCAACAGCCACCACCTAAAATCACACCATTTCAATAAAAAAAAAAAAATACAAAATACAAACACAACAAACAAACACTACAATAAAAAACCTTTAATCCACAAAAACTCCCCAATCAAACAACAAATCCACAAAAAACCAATCACCACAATCAAACAACAAATACATAAACCAATCTCCACACAAAATCAACCCCTTGAAATTATGACATTTTACCCCTTGAACAGCATAAATGAGTCAAATTCAGCCATAATCAATAAACCACAACCTAATATCGACTCACACAATCTTAAAAATCATTCCAAACATGCAACATTCGTAAGAAAACATTAGAATGTGATTTTTCATGAATATATTCATAAATTCTTCAATTGTCCCAGTATAGATTCAATTAAATTATAACAAAGGGTAATTAATCACTTTAATTGAGTCATTTTAATGACTCTAACACTCACCTCATGTGCTTCCACACGCTCTTACTGCCGAGATAATAAATCCTATGTTGCATGAGCCGACATCCTTCAAGCAAGCACAATCTGTCTCTCACTGGTGTCAGTCAATGTGTGAAAAGTATAATGCTTTTCTTTGAAATAATACTTGGGTTCTTGCTCCACCTAGTCCTCATCAGAATCTTGTTGGCTATCGTTGGGTGTACAAAGTTAAGCGTTGAGTTGATGGGTCTGTTGAATGATACAAGGCTTGTCTAGTTGCCAAAGGTTTTCATCAACAACCTGATATGGACTTTGGAGATACTTTCAGTCTCGTGTTAAGCCTGTCACTATTCACACTATTCTTGCTCTTGCCACAATGCATGGTTGGCCACTAATTCAGCTTGATGTCAAGAACACATTTCTCCAAGGTTTTCTGACTGAAGAAGTTTTCATGGAGCAACCTCCCTATTTCATTGATTCACAGCGACCGTCCCAAGTATGTCGGCTTATTAAGGCTATCTATGGTCTTAAGTAGGCTCTTCATGTTTGGTACCATCATCTATACTCTTTTCTAGTTGATACTGGATTTACTAATAGCCGATCTGACTCCTCTCTCTTCATCCGCCGCACATCCACTTATGTTGTGATTTTTCTTATGTATGTGCATAATTTGATTGTTACTAGTTTGGACCCCCTCTGTTGTCACTAATTGTGTCTCTTTGTTATGCTTTACATTTTCCTGCCGAGACTTGGGCTCCTTTGGTTTCTTTCTTGGCATGGAAGTTGTCCGGGATAATATTGTCTTGTATCTGTCTCAACGACATTATGTGGTGGACTTACTTCTACGCTTCCAACTTGATTCTTGTGCTCCATGTGCTACACCCTTTGGCTTCTCCAAAGCATCCCCATCCTCGGATGATGAGCCTTTTCTGGACTGCTAATAAGCAATCTATTGTGTCTCACTCTAGTGTTGAATCTGAGTATCGTGCTCTTGCCCATGTTACTGTTGATGTTCGATGGTTTTGTTATTTGCTGCGTGAACTGGGCATTCCGTTGTATTCCTCTCCCTTAATTACGTCTCTGTGACAATCAATCCGCACTACATATGGATGCCAATTTTGTGTTTCATGCTCGCACTCGGCATATCGATATTGATCTGTACATCATTCATGAATTGGTTGTCCACGGGACTATTCGTCTTCGTCATGTTCCTACAACATTTCAGCTTGTAGATATTAATTTTCACCAAAGGCCTGTCTCGTGAGCGGTTTTAGTTGCTCTGTCTCCAATTGTAGCTCCATGATCTACCACTTCAATTGTGGGGGAGTGTTAAGGAATAAAATCACTCATATTTCATTTCTTTATTTCTTGATTCTTGAATATATTATATATTTCCTAGTTTATTTGATTTTCATCATTAATTATGATGATTGTTTTCTTTGTACAAACTATCATAAGTCTTTATATTGTACATTTTTTTAATATTGAAGTCCAAGTGATTATTCAAAACTCTGTTTTTTTTTTGTGCTGGCAACCCACAGTTAGAACATACAAATGCGTCATTGATGTTGCTATTATCCACCATCAAGATCATCATTATAAACTGATAGTAGTAAATGTGGGGGAGGTGGTTGATGCAACAAATTTAATTAATTACCTCACAAGTGCACGAGTCGTTGTCATAGCACAATGTGCAAAATGCAAGGGTTGATTCCACAGGGACTGGATATGCTTTAGTGATCATAATAACTATGCCTTATGAAAAGAATGTATATAAAAATAAAAGAACATATTTAACAATCTAGGTACTTGAAGAAAAGCTTAGGTCTCTAACGTCATCAACTATCCGACTCATGCTCTTCACCATACTATCAATCTCTCTACTCTTTCCTAGGGTTCACACTCTTGTCTTTTCAGGGTATTATTATCTAACATTAAGCCTTGGATATTACCGTATGATGTTCGGAATTAACTCACTTTCTACACCTCTTAAGAACTAGAGCACTAAATAGATAACCAATTCGCATTCGGCATGGCATATGCTCGAACACGAATCATCTATTCACTTAGAGCTAATTGTTGGGCAAAACGTCTATCATTTCTAAGGTATTACCGTAGGGCGTTCGGGATTAACCTAGTGTTTTCATCACTAAACTAGTTAGGGCATATAGTCTAACCTAGTGAACGAAAACCCATTAAGAACAAGACATAGACTAAGTTGTATTTGGTAGGGCATATACACAATCACAACTCAATCAATCAATACCCAAACTCATCTCATACAATCAATTAACAAACATCAAGGCTAATCAAACCCTAACATCATCTAAAGATTGAATTAAACACAATGAATGAATCAAGAACATGCTTGAATAGATTAAACAAATATAGTATGTTAAACACAAGCTTAAAATCTTTGATTACATTAAAATCCTAGGATACAACTAATTACATAAACGTAAAAGTAAAGATTACAATAAAATAAACTAAAAACAGAAAATAAAAGAAAGATTAAACCTTAATCCATGAAGAACAAGGAAGAGCAAAGGAGAGGGAGAGAGGGAGAACCCTCTCTCCTCTCTTGAGTGACTTCTCTCTCTCTCTAGGCTCCAAGGCTGCCTCTCTCTCAAAATGGTTGGGGGTCCTCTCTCAAATAACAAACTTTTCTTTATATACTAACCCCCAAAACCCTAACAAAAGAACTAAAGCAAAACGCTGCGTTCTAATTTTTCCAGTTGTCGTCGAGGCGAAAACACAAAAACACGATGATTTATGAATTCTAGAACGTTTGTCGCCGCAGCAAAGTTTTTCTTTCAAGCCTTTGAATTTACGGATTTGCCATTTGAGTTGCTTCTCTTGGATCTTCAATCTCTTTGGCTTCCCTATGGCTTTGATGCATCCATAACTCTTCTAATCGCCTCTGAACTTTACCAAACTTTGGAACGTCGCTTTTCATTGTATAAACGCTAAAAAATGTCACGTTTTGCTCCACAAAAACGTTTTGTCCTGAAACAGAAAATAAACACAATTAAGTAGCAATTAGGATCAAAATCAAGTTGAAAGCATTTGAAAGTCCTAGTAACTTAAGCACAAAACAATATAAATCTAGACCTATCAGTGGCTTCAAGGTCTTTCTGCACCTATTCTTCAAAATTCAAATCCAATTCAAGACAATCAACTACTGCCATTGCTAAAGCTTCTATATAAGCACACATTGTCAAATGATATGAATTCTTCAAGAAAACTAAGATTGTTGTATTTATAGTGAAGGTTTATGCATGCATGAGCATGATTGAGTATGTACGTATTACACATGTGAGCTAGCCGTACCCGTATGAACACAATTGAAGAAAAAAATCAAGGCTTTTACACCTCTATCTTCATCATCAACTTGATGAGAGAGGATTTCTCATTCCTCCCGTGAACATCTTACTTACATTTTGGTCATCTATTCAAGTTCAACATATATGCTCAAAGTCAGTTGTATAGAAAAGTGTAGATATACTACAGTACCATATATAAGAGCCTACATATATATATAAGTTTGAGAAGATCGAAGAGAAGAAATTCATGTTCTGTCAGAAAATTAGTTTCATAAGAATTAAGGGCATTTAATGATTTTTATGGGTCATGATCAGAAGATGAAGTGTTATTAGCCGTAGGGGAAAATGAGTACAAGTCATAAAGCCAATGGGATTTAAAAGATTACAGTTTGATCTATTTGTCATGGAGTATTTGTTCATCAAAGTAATTATATATGCATAAATCAGTAACAAAACTCATCAGAATTTCAACAATTTGTGCGATAAGGCAAATAAGAAGACTAGCTAGCTCAAAAGTACTGTACACTACATCTAAACAAATGACTAATCAAAGGCAAAAACAAAATAAATAGGAAACTGTAGAATTCATTGAAACTCAGTATACACGATGATCAAATGTCAATACATAGGATATCTTGAACTGATGGCCTAGCTATAATACTGCAAAATTAAGCAGTCTCAATACATAGGATATCTTGAAATGGCCTAGCTATAATACTGCAAAAGCAGTCTGGTCCTTAATTATAAGTGGTGGTGCTCAAGACTTTGATGTCCATCTCTCTCTTTTTGATGATCTTCAATAAGTTGAGCCTTTTTTTGATGCTCTCAATCATTCCTAATATTTCCTCCTGACTAACTTTTGTATCATCGCCAACACTACTACACTTAACATCATCATCTTTCCAAGTTTCTTTCTTGTTAAAATTTTGAATTTGAATCTTTGGTCTGATACCATGTTCAAAAATCAAAGGAGTAAAAGAATAAACAAAAAATAACAGATAAAAACAATCACATAAAGACACACGATAATTTTACGTAGTTCGACAAAACTTGTCTACGTCCACGGATGAAAGAATTTAATTATCATTGTCATCAACACATTATTGAGTGTGCTACACCACCACTTTCTCTTTTCTCTTTTAGTGGATATCATTCGGTGTTACAAATACTCCTCCCTTTTATGTTTCTCACATTCTCTCTTTCTTTCTTTCTTTCCCTCTCTCATAACTTTACAGTTGGTTTAACCCCTCTATTTATAGGTAAAATAAAACATTCATTTTTAACTAGAATTCTTCTTCATATTCCTAATATAACTTCTAATTTAATTACTCTCATATTTTAACTCTAAATAAAGTCTTAAACCAACTCTTCTTTCCCTAAGGAAAACAAATAATTATTAATACAAATTTCTAGTTCTAAAATTCTTTTTTCTTTTGTTTTTCCTTTTCTGTTTCATCAACTTATTTGTCAACTACCAAAAATTGTTCAAACACTTCTCCTTGAACCTTTTCTGATAGTGATCTTCAAAGCTCTTCGTGCCTTCATGGATCTTCATGCCCCCATGACTCTTTATTCTCTTAATCCTCCTTAATTCTTTATATCTTCAGCCTAACACCCGTAGTGTTGGCTTCTTTTTCTTTAGCCTACCACCCTTAGTGATACCTTCTTTTTCTTTAGCCTACCACCCTTAGTGATAGCTTTTTCTTCTTTAGCCTACCACCTGTAGTGATAAGGTCTTCTCTTCAACACCCTTAGTGTTGAAGTCATCTCTTCTTCCTCTACCCTTTGTTGGAGTTATCTCGATGACTTTAGTATCCTCTCGTCGATCCTATCACCAACATTCTTGCATACCATCACCCTGTAATTTTTGTTTCATCTTTCATAGGCCCCTTCTATCCACGCCTGCCATAGCTAAGGCTTCTATTGAAATCGACATCATTAATCGAAGAAAACTGAGTACATTAACCTCTGATTAATTATATATTCTCTTAAATGTCAGAAGTTTATATAGAGAAATTGATAAAAAAACGTAAAATTCTCGTGACATTTTACTGACCTATTTATATTATTTGATCTAGTACTCCATCATAACACATGCTTCGATAGACATTGCTTCTATGCCTAAGGCAACACACTCACAAATTTGTACTCTAAAGAGTGTATCAATGAAGAG
>WYDK02048406.1:0-14373 GCA_009867345.2 Toxicodendron radicans | reverse complement strand
ACTTGGAACTAAAGCTAGCATAGAAAAAACATTTTTTGAGTTACAATTCTGGTATTTAGGTATATTGGTATTTAGGTCAGAGGTTTGGACTTTTAAGGAAGCTGAAATTGGTACAAGCCACCTTTAGCAAGTCCTTGAAGAAGAGGCTTCCTCTCCTGGTCCTGAATAATGCATACATTTCCACCGAAATAAGATGGTAATATCATTGTCTCTAAGGAGTTTAGACACACTTAGCACGTTCTTAGTTATGGCAGGCACTAACAGTACATCATTCAAAGTAAGCAAACTAGTAATTTGAGTTTTAAGAAATGACTTACCATAAAGGGAAATTGCAAGGTTTGACCATTACCAACAATCACTTTGCAGGTCCATTGTACTCAGCCTTGAGACTCAGATACCCCATATCATGAGTGATGTGACTGGAAGCCCCACTGTCAATGTACCAGTTGCTATCAACACTGTAAACAGAATTAGCATCTGCAGAAGTTAACTGAGAGCTTTTTTTCATATCCAGTACCAGCTTATCCAGCATATGTAGAATTTGAGTTGAAGGAAACATCAGCTGAGTGGCCGTATCCAGCATATCCGGCATTCTTGTTCTGATTCTGATTTGAAGGACCAAAAATTTCTCTCAAACCTGTAGTAGAAAACATCAGCTGAGTGGCCATATTTATGGCATATTTGACAAGTAGGTTTAGCAGAACCTCTTCCACCAGTATTGTTTCTGCCTTTTCCTCTAAATCTACCTCTGAAATTTCTACCTCTCATACTTCTATTACACTAATTTCCTCCTCCTTAATGATTCCAATTTCCACCAAATTTTGTCTCACATTTGTAGTAGGATCATTCATAGGATCCATATTCATCATAGAGTTAAACATTTCAATTCGACTTTCCTGAGTAAGCAATAAAGCATATACATCATGTACATCCATAACTCCTGGCCTAGCATCAATAATGTTCACAGTAGAATCATACTCAATGCCTAGTCCATTCAATATTTGCATTATTAGATCATCATAAAAAATTGGATTTCAAACAAGACACAAATCATCAGCAATGTTTCTAAATTTGTTAAAATAATCGGTAATGCTTGGAGAACCTTTACTTCTATTTTGCAGACGCATCCTCAATTGCATTATGCGAGCTTTGGGCTGTGAAGCTTGACCTCGTTCAAGTGACTCCAGACCTCAACAGAGGTTTCACATTTGGAAATTGTACCAATCATCACAACAGAAAATCAGGGTTTTCAATTATTTCGACAACCTTAGGTTTTGGTTTCGATCCATCAATTAAACCAATTAGGCCATTGGCTCTTATAGGAGGAAGCACTTGAGGTTTCCAGAAGCAAAAATTACCTCGATCGAGCTTGATTGAAGCACAATATCAAGCAAGTAAAATCACTATATCCAAGTAACAACATCGATCTTTAACTTAAAATCGTTATATCCTTATGTTAACTTAAAGTCACCCTTTCCCGGTTGGCAATTGACTTAAAAATACGCCCATGGACAAAATGTTTTACGTTAATAGGGTAGAAAATTATGCTAACAGAGAAAGATAAAAATTTGCACTTTAAATCCATTGACGTATTTTTAAACTGTTACGCCAACTGAGAAACTTTACAAAAAGTTGTCCGATTGGTGTATTTTTAAGCCAATCGATGTAAACAATTACATCAACTGGGAAATTTTACAAGAAATTCTCTAGTTGACATATTTTCCCACGCCAACTGGAAAAATAACATCAAGTATCGAATCGGTTGCCATTCCTCAAATCCAAACACAAACAAAACCAATACACTTCTATTTGCATCAAACAGAACAACACCCACACCACCAACACTTACAACATTCATATAAACAACAACTTTCACAACAATAATCACATTAACCCGAAAACCCTAGAAATTTAAAATCCAAAAACCTTAACTTAAACCCAAAAATCTTACATAAACTCAAAAATCCAACAACTTCCTTCAAAGTGTCGCGGTTGACTTCATTCTCACCTTCGCCCAAAAATCAATCAAAATGCAGTCAAAAAACTCACTTTAATCAATTTATACTGTGATTAATGCAATAAAGGAGTGAAAAATCGAAAATAAAAATCGGCTCCAAACCATTTTTATTTTTTAAAATAGTAGAAGAGTAGAGAAAATTTTGCTTATATATAGACTTTCTCACCAACAACAGCAAAGGAGACAAATATAAAAGCTTATTAACAATTTTGATCCAACTCTTTTATTTCCTTAGTTTTACGTATACAATTGGGTACAAAAAGGAGTAGCTTGAGATGCTATAAATAGATCCAAACCATTGATTCCAGTTCTTATACATGTCTATGTCTAACTAAAAATTGTTGTCTGCATATAAATTAAGAAAATGAATCCCTAAAGTTGTTTTTCTTTTAGAAGTCTATGTAAGATAAATCGTAGAAATTCAACACTCAAATAATTATAGGATCACACATAGACAATAGAATACTGAATTAATAGATTTAGGATTCTAGGAATACTTGTCTGAGCCATGATGTATGCAAGACTGGTCTTCCTCTCTAAAAACTGCTCTCAATAACGGTTTTCAATGGATAAAGAGTATGTTAATATGTTTCGGAGAGGAGATTTTTACCAATATATACTGAGGACTGGTCCCTCCCATTACGGGCCCAATGAACCCTAAAGCCCACATTTTACCGTCCACTCAGATTATCTAATAATGAAGTGTATTGGATTACAATTTATGATCATATTATAAACTTAGTAAAAATATCTCATAGGACTATATATTTACTCAGTTTTATTAAAACAAAATATAATTAATGTTAGCCCACAATTAAAAAAATTTTCAACATTCTCTCACTTGGGTAACATTAATTATTTTATTTTATTTGTAAGAAAACAACACAATTTTGACTTTTGGGTAAACAAAACGAATTTTATTTTAAAGTGACCACTATTTTAAGAAAACAAATAGTCCAGAGATAACACTTCCACCAACAATCCAGTCAATATGATTTTCAATAATGAACCAAGGCAATCTTTACATCTTTAATCAATATAAGATCAATTCATGATTACAATTACTAATAACCAAACCACATCGATTAGTAATATGAGAGTGTGGTAGGAATAGCACTCTACAAGGTGACCATAAACATGTGTTATTTTTCTATCAGACCACTTTATGATTTCTCATTTAAAGAAAAACTAAAGAAATCTCATAGCTTTCAACGATGTCAGTATGTTTCAACCAATAACCTTAGAATATCCAAACATGAAACATACCTATACAATAGTCATTCTCAAGAGAAACTTTATTCTTGAGACACAATGTTGTATTTCATCATTCATATGCGCATATGTATATGTATACAAATATACAAGAACCAAAGATCAAGATCAAAATAAAATGACATAAAGTCAACAAAAATATGTCTCAAACTCCCACTAACTCAAAATATCAAAAGACCCTAAAATGCATATGTTAAATACATGACGTTAAAAAAACAAGTCTTAATTCTTTGGTTAGGGGATCAACCAACATTAAATCAAAACTGATGTACTTTACAAGAATCCTCAAATGTTCATATCAAACCTTTATGGCTACTCATCATGGAAACGAAATCGTATGCATCCAAAGTGACAATGAAACATTTCCATACATAACTCAAACAAACAGCTCATATAAACAATAAGGTCATCAAACTTTAGTTCAGCATGTCACAATGTAAAATATCTTTCGCGCATGTGACAATATCATATCATTTCTAATAATGCCATGGATCCAAAAATACATATATGATATCTAGTTTATTACAAATCTAAAGGATATCATGTAATAAACTAAAGAAAACTCCCACTAACCAAGAGCATCCAAACTCAAAACACATGTTATCAACATGTATATGATATCCAGTTTATTACAAATCTAAAGGATATCATGTAATAAACTAAAGAAAACTCCCACTAACCAAGAGCATCCAAACTCAAAACACATGTTATCAACATGTATATGATATCCAGTTTATTACAAATCTAAAGGATATCATGTAATAAACTAAAGAAAACTCCCACTAACCAAGAGCATCAAAACTCAAAACACATGTTATCAACATGTATATAGTAATTAACAAGTTTAACACCTTGGTTAATGAATCAACCATAACAACCACTGTAGCATGCATTCAACCATAATCTTTGTGGACATATATAGCACCTCAAGAATTTATCTGAAACAACCCCATAAGCCATTATAAAACATATATCAAAACTTATTAAATATTAAGACATTTGGTATAACCAGTGCACCATATCTAATTACCTCTCAAGAGATTAGACTTACCATATGTGAGCATAAAATATAGTCTTTAATAAATGTCTCATAAGTTCCTTTAATACCACTCAATGATCTATATATAGATTAAAGGAAATCTATCCAATATAGTCACCCAAAAGAAAATTAAGTTTCCTCCCACTAGCCTTAAAATATATGTGAGCATAAAAAATGAAGTTTAAGGTAAAAAAAACTAATGGTATAAAAAACTTTACAAAAAAAACCATTAGAATACATGAGAGAAATGACATTTCTATGAAACATATATACCTTTATGTGAAGCTCATAGCTAATAACCTAGCCTTGAAGCATTTTAATATGCTTTTTTAATCCCTTTAGCTTTAAACACTCATCTATAACCAATAAGTACAACTTTATTAAGAGAAAACACACAAGTTATCACAAACAATTACATTTCATAGAATCCATATCTTTCCTCTTAACCTCTAATAATAATTTTAATACAAGTTGAAAACCTTGACTAAAAGCTTCCATATGAGATATTTATCTATATCAAATTTATCAAACTTTAATAACTTGAATAATCTTGGTGCCATCATACAAACAATTAACCTATAAACTTTAGTGTTTTCAAGATAGCTAATGTACTAAACTTAAGTTTCCAAACAACCCAAAGATTAAAATTACTCTAGTATCATCTTGCTAGAAATTTCTAGCCAATATGAAAAAATATATAGTTTTCAACACTTCACCTCAAAATAAAATACACAAATTAATCATTCCTTCAAACAAAAAAGTACACATTTTTTTATCCAAGGATTTTAATTTCAACATATTACCCTTATTCTCATTACAAGTAGATTGAGTCTTTGAGAAACTAAATAAGACATGACTAATAAATACATTCGCACTTTTATCTTTAACAAATGATCAATCTATTTAATCGCATTTGTCTATTTAAGTGTTAAAGGTGATCTTTAACTAATCAACTGTATGAGGAGAATTGTTTGATAAAATGAACAAGAAATAATTCAAAAGGAATATCAATTCTTTATTTTCATCTCATACAAACATCCATAGTCATAATATAAATGTTCAAGATTAACTTTATATTGAGAAATATATACAAAACCATATATATAAATAACATCACAATATATAATACTTTATTTAATATATCTCCATGGACATAAATAAAACAAGAATAAGTCATAAAATATCACATTATTCTCACAAGATCTCACAATAAACCAATCAACAATAACGCCCAACTTTCGGATAATTAATCTCCTTTGGGATGAAAATTTACCTAGGCGGTACACTACTATTGATTTATCCACGGTTACAACTTCCAATATAAAATACGTAAAAAAAAAAAAACCCTTTTTTGGGAGTATACAAATAAGAAATAAATTCCTCAAATAAATGAACGAGAAATTTATGAGTATCAATAAATGGACTCTTTGGCAATTACCACTTACCTCACCCATAAATCCTCCAAACATGAAATTCATGTGTTTAATAACATGCCCATAAATTTACTTTAATCATATTCCCACACATATATACAACTATTCATGTATATATGAAATAATAATAATTATTATTATAAATCATGGGAATTAATGAAACATGAAATATTCTTATCAATAACATGATTTATTGTACATTTTCAGGGCAATCTCAATATCATGTTTCCATCTCTTAGAATTACTACCAGTCATGACTTTATTGGTGGCATTATTATTGTTCACAACAAAGGAGATATTAAATAAATAAATAAATAAATAATGCAACAAAACAATATTATAGGCTACAGTTAAAACAACTTTAGAACCTCATGTGCTATTGCTTATAAGGATTCTTGGTGCATCATCATTAACTCTCATTTGAGCAGAGAAAATAACATTGTGCTTGTACAATAAATAATTAAAGTAGCTTTACAACCTCATAAGCTACTCTTTATCGGAATTCCTAGTGCATCACCATTAACTCCACTTTGGCAGAGAGAATGACATGTTATTAGAGCCCTACGCATATGTTTATAAAAAATTATTAATAATAACATATGACATTCAAAAGACTATCCCCTTTTGGACAGATAAAACTTTTTAGACCATTGTTCATCTTTCACTTAATAGGAAAATACATTTCAATTGAAAAGTCAACCACTTTTAAGTGTAGTGTATTTTTCCAAAAATTAACCTTATGCAACCATCAATTTTAATACAAATAATAATTACTTTTGGACAGGAAATTATATGTATCAAAATTGAAGAATGTATCATTTACCAAGTGAATAATTTTGCAAGCTTCAATGAATGCACTGCTTTAGCAATTAAGCATTCTGACAACTCACAAAATTGTTCAAATGATACTAAATAATATTGTCATAATTAATATTTCATAAGATACACACTTAATTATCTCTGACAATCTTAATTTAATAATTATTGCATTTCAATTTTCGTAACTAAGATTTCATGAGATATAATATCAAATTATCTCAGACAATCTTAATTTAATACTGCTGCATTTTAATTGTTATAATTAAGATTTCATGAGCTATAATACACAATTATCTCAGATAATCTTAATTTGATCTTGTCGTATTTCAACCCAGTGAACAGTAATTTTTCCCTAAGGTTTAAACTCCAACTATGAACATAATTAACCACATATGACAGGGTTGAGAGTATAAAATATAGTATAGAGAGAGTAAAACATGCCACAATATTCAACCAATAATGAAATAATTTTCACATATTTTCCAGAATTTTTATAAGCAATAATCATGGAAAATAATATCCAATGCGTACAAATAATTTATTTAATATTTTTCACCAATCCAAAATCATGAAATTGCTCCAATAATTCTAAAATAAAATTAGAAAAAATTCGGAAATTTAAATGGCTCGAAAAGCAGCCCTAGAGGTGTCGCACGTGCCAAACTATTCCCCTTATGAGTTATGACGTGATATCCAGCAAAACTAGCATCCTTATAAAATGTTCTCATATATTTGATTAAACTTGCATAATAATAGCGAAATTATACGCATAGAAATGAAAAAAATTAAATAAAGCATATTTCTTGTAATGTATGGTTTTTATTCTTTCTGCCATTATCACGACTTCATGTAGCATCTTACAAATATTCAACTTCAATGCTAAAAGAAATATGAGTAATATTACATTTACACCACTTCCTTACACCTTTCTCTTACATCACACTCATATTCAATTAGAAAAATAATTTTTTAAAAAAATAATATTTTAATTGTATGTGAGTGTGATGTAAGAAAATAGTATAGGAAAGTGATGTAAATATAGTATTATTGAAGAAATATTAAGTCTACAAAATTTTGACAGTTTATCTTACGCCATAAAGCATCAATATCGACATAATTTATGGTAAACAGATAATTGTCAAAATAAAAATATCAGTAATTTCTATTAACTTCATGGTAGTTAATAAATTAATGCAATTACAATTCTCATATATTTCTTAACATTGAGAATCACATATCTTGAAATTTTCATAGATGAAAATTAATTCATAGTTAATGTATTCACATAATTTTCAGCAACCATTAAGGAGGTGTTTGGTTTGGGGTTAACCACCATTACTAAGGTTATGTCATCTTATATTACTTACATTATCATGTTTGGTTATAAGTAATATAAGATTTTGGTAATCTTCCATAACCAATAGTAATTACTATTGGTTATATATGTGGTAATCTGATTACCTCCATTTTATTTCTTAGGTTTTCTGAAATTACTTGGTAATCTTATTTTTGTTACAATTTTATCCCTTATTAATAAAATTTTTGGACAATAATGCTCTTGTTATTTAAACAATTTACAAACAAATTTAAAGATTATTTTACCCTTATAAACCCATTTTTTAAGACAAAAATACCCCTAAACTTTAAATAAATTACGTTTGATTAGTGGTCGGATCTGGCCACCACACCCATTACCAACCACCGGCTACCGGCAATCGACGTCGTTAAGGCACACAACTTACCAAATTCGAGTGGTCGTGTGCCGATCTGGCCAAAAAGGGCAAGATTTATTCTGGTCGTTATCCTGCCGACCGTGTGTCGTAACGACGCCAGTCGCCGTCGGTGGTGGCCGACAGTGGCAATGACTGGTGGGTGTGGGGGGCTTTCGTAACTTTTTAAACTTTTATTATGGGAGGTGTTTTAGTTAAGTTTTAAAATATAGGGGGTTAAACAATAATCTAAATAATAATAAAAAATAATAATATAATAAAGCAATTAAGTAATTTACAAAACATACCTACCAATTTATTCCTCCCAACCAAACATATTAATCTAACATACCCACAATTTTATTCTTTCCAACCAAACACATTTTAGACAATATTCCCAATAATTTTGCAAAGTAATTTATCTTTTCCTTAATATAACATTTCCAGTAATACAATATTTCTTGAACCAAACGCCTCCTAAATATAAGAAACCTACCATCACTGGAATCCTATGACAAGCTCATACCACAGTTAAAAATCTTATAATTTTGTATATACATGTGTGTCAAATCATGCAATGAGATTTTCAAAACTTCATGAAATATATGTATTAACTAACATATATATATAATAACTAATCCATGAAGTATACTAATGATGCGCATTTCATTAACAACCTTTAAATAATAATAATAATTATTATTATTATCCATATAGAATTCTATAGTGAAAACTTGGTCCAGCAGTCATAACATATCCTTATACATAATAGATCTCATAATGAACCGGCAAATATTGATATATATAAATAAAATCGTAACAATAATCGGATCATAAAACCAATAAATCATAATCCATGTAAAACAAAACTTGTTCATCTTGGCAACCAGTGTTTGAGCTAGCAAAACCTCTATTTTCACAAAAAACGTAAAACATGGCTTAGCAATGAAAACATCCTTCTGCTAACTCAAAATTGGCCACCATCGAATCAAACTGTTTCACCCTTTTTTTCAAAGGTTTAATCAAATTTATAAGGGGGAAGGGTTGTGACACCCCGTGTCATAGAGTATTTTGTCTTAAAGATATCTTATTGAAATTTGGGGTGAGGAAATGAAAGTTGACAGGAGGCTTGTGCAAGAAAATAAAAATTGGAGGACTAAAATGTAATTTTTTAGACTAAGTATATAAATGAGAGAAATGGAGAAATTCTCTATTTGCTTTATTATTCACGTTTGGGAGGAAAATTATAGAGAGAGAGAGTGTCAAGGCTAGAGAGGGAACGTGCATAATTGAAGGAATTGAATGTAGATCTAGTAAATTGGTAAGATTTTACTTCCATTCATGTCTCAATATTATCTATTTCATCTTTTATTGTGAATTTGAGAGGAAATTTGAAATTGAGCGAATTTTGGGATTTAGGTGAAAGAGAGCCTAGATCGAAATTCTTGAGTTAGATTTGTGTTAAAGGTGAATGGAATATTATAATTGATTGCAGTAAATTATATTTTGAAAACTTCATTTATGTTGCATTTGGGTTGGAAATTAGGAATATATTTGTGTGGATTTGATGAGGGGTTTTGGTTGTGTTGTGAAATGAGAATGTAATATGGATAATGTGGGATGAAAATGGAGTGAATGGGTGAGAAATATGGCAAATCTGTGGTACACAATCTGGAGATTGTCGAAGTTCAAGATTTGAGTGTCGTTGCGGCAAAGTTCATGCAAAGAAGAGAAGAATAAGTCCATAATATTTGTTGTCGCGGCGACAAACTCTCGGGTCCAATGTCGCCAAGGCGACAAGGAGATGTCGCTGCAGCGACAAAGATTAGAAGATTCTAGAGAATTGGGTACAAGATTTGAAACATGTCAAGTAGACAGGGGTGTAAATACAACAATTCAAAGGTTGGGGGACCTAAGTTAATAATGAGAAATTGTGAGGGTTTAATGAAAGATTAAAAAATTTGAGAGGTTGTTTTGAAATGATGAAAAAGTTTAGGGGCTAAATGATATTTTCTAGAGAGGAACTAAATTGATATTTTACGTGAGAAAATACTAGATTGCTTGATTTTATTTGGCACCTTATTTTATGCACTGATGTCATGAGTAAATGTTGTAATTAAATACATTCATGCATTCGTGATTGTGATGATGAGATTGGATGGTTTTGAGTACGGTGGGTGATGACTAGTAGAGTGTGGTTGAGGAAGTCCGTACTACCGCATGATGATAGCATCTCATCATAACAGAACGGGTCGGCGTCTGTTGAGCTCCAGACTTATTTTATATGATTACCCAGGGAGGGGATATATGGTCCCACTTATGCTTGAGAGCGCTGGGTGGCCCCTCTACGAATGGGTACTTGCGCCTAGGGTTGTATCTACCTATGCAAGAGCGCTAGGAGATCCTCCACAAGTGGGCCTATGATATCGCCTAAGGTCGTATCCATCCATGCTGGTGAGAGCTGGATGATCTTCCACGAGTGGGCTTATGCTATTGCCTAGGGTCGTATCCGCCTATGCTGGTGAGGACTAGGGGATCTTCCATGAGTGGGCATGTGAGATGAGATGTTAGTCGATGGGTTGGTTTGCAGGGCGTATGTCGGAGAATTCAGATTGTGTCCCAGGAGGGACGTGGTATTGAAATGTTATGGTTTAGGGTTGGAGCGTTACTTGAGCATGCTTTCTATTTAAATATTTTATTATACTGTACTATTCACTCACTGGGCTCCCCAGCTCACTGTTTTGATTTCCCCTCTCCAGGTTATCATCCAAGAGTTGAGTCACATCCTCCGTTGTAGGTCGGTGGCCAGATGCATGATTCTACACTTCCGCATTGTTGAGTGTTATATAGACAACTCTGATACTACATTTTTATATTTGGGCATGTAAAATAATCTTGAACATGGATATCTTTTAAATGAAAAATTTATTGGGTTTTCTTAAAGGTTTCTCAAAAACTCACTCTCCTTTCAAGCCCTAAGTCCCACGAAGCTTTAGGATTCGGTGGGGCAAGGATCACCCGGGAGGGGTGTGATAGAAATAGTTGGGCAAGTGGGTTATAAGAGCTTGGACACCCTCCCTTAGCAAACCGATTTTCCAAGAAGAGTTCTACTTAAGCCCAATAAGACCCACTACCTAGCCCAATTGTGTGAGATATTGGGATAAAACTTAAAATTTTTATTGTAACTTAGTTTTTCAAAATTAATTTTGAATCACAACAAAACTGGCCCAAATCTCATAGAGAGTATTAAACACAAGACTGTGTGGACCACCTTGCTAAGTTATCACTTAAACTAAAAATTTAAACAGATAGGCAATGATCCACCAGTAGTATTTAAGCTCTGACAAGAAAGAAGCAAAGAGTTGATAATATGTACAAAGGCACATAAACACAACTCACTTACAAGCACATCATTTGAGGTCATCAAAGACAACTGCTAACATGGCACATTTTAGTCAAACACATGGTTACTAGATAATGCAGACATCGCAACTAGCTAAAATTTCATTAGTTAAACACTTCAATTGTTTTTTAATAAATCTATACACATTAATTCTCAATAGCAATGTAAATGCATCATGTACATTAGACTCAGGAATGTGTACCTTCTGTGCAGCGTGGTCAAAATCTTCAAGTTTCCAGTATTCCCTCTCAAAACGCAACCAGTTGTGGCATATGTCCTGAATAATTCTATTTTTTAGGAAAGGAATATATCAACAAATCCAAAAGGCAATACATAACAATTGAACAAAGTCACCCCAGAGTTGTGGACCCAAAACAATATTTTCAATATCATAAAATCAAGAAGTAAGAATTCTCAATAACTTTAGATGATGTAGTGAGATCATATAATATGAATGGGAGCGGGAGCAGAAGCAGATAGTTGGCAAACAATCCGATTAAATATAGTAAGGCCAATCAAGATAAGATGAAAATAACAAGGTTATCTTTATCAAACTAAACCCTAGATTGATCATAGAAAAGAGAGAACTTAGATGACTATATGAGAGGCCGTCTAAATTATTTAGATCAATAAGCTTTCTTTAACCTATATTATATTTTAACATGAAACTCAGAAAATAAACCTTGAATTAAGAAACTTTTTTTCAAACACATTGGAAAAAATAAGCCAAGTGGAAAAAGATATCAGCTTATTGTGTTTCAAAAAGTACTCTACTACCTATGGTTTAAATGTGTTTGCTTCATAGATGCCATAATTCCATTAGAGTATCAGTAACTCCAAAGTTTAAAGTTAAAAAAAAAAGGGTCATGGATTTTCAACTAGCATGACCCCTAATTTGGAAAAATTATTCAAAATAACATATTAAACCAATGTGATTCTGTTGTCCGAGTAACAGGATGACTTATTGAAAGGCTGCTCTCTGAAAAAATTCTCAACTGCAGAGCATGATTCTATATTAACAGTCCAAAAGACCCCTATAAATTGCAACAACATTTTACAAACCTTGACTTAACCCACTAAACTCATACTATACTTTTTGTCTGGTTTCAACTTCCATCAGCAACAAAAAGAGAATAAAGAAAGAAATGTTTGCATTGCAGATGAAAAATATCAATTGATTAGATAAAGCTGCATCGTGTACACTACTAAAAGCAACAATTTTCAAAAGAAAAAATTGAGAAGAAAGGAGGCAAAAATAGGTTTAAAAACATTCAAATTCAAATTTTGTCCATAAATCAATCTAGAATAGTTGAAAGCAAGTAGTGTAAAAGAATTATACCTCTGAACCTGTCCCACTAAATCTTTTACTGTAGCATCTCTTGTAGATGGACCTAGCTTCATTTAAATGACCCAATTCAATTTCCATACCTATATAACCTTGCCATGCTTCCAACATTGACCCGCTGCATAGACAAAAAGCAAGGTATATGGAAACAATGAAAAGATGAATCATAAATAAATCATATTGAACTATACAGTATAAGAAAGAGAAAAAGATGAATGGGTCAAACCAGATCTTAACCAGGCTCTCCCAAACACCATGAGCTGCAGCTTGATCTTTTCCCAAATTTAGCTCCAAACGAGCCCAATAAGCATACAAATGCAGCAAACCATATGTATTCTTCATCTGTTGAGATAAGTAATCTGATGCACGTTGAAAGGAAGAAACTGCACAATTAAGTATTGAAGTATATATAATACATCCAATCATACAGAGCATGCAATTTCAATAGTACACTAAAGAGACATCAAGCTAATTGTTTATAAACACAAATATTGAAGACAACCATATACAACAACGGTGTACCAGTTGCATATTACATGCAAATTTTATAAATTCACAGATCCATAAAGATATCTTCCGTGCACGTAACTCTAATGCTGAATGAGAAATTTTTTAGCAAAGGACACTATTCCATGATAAAACAATTAACAAAGGTAACAATCTAGCAATTAGAAAAAGCCATCTTGGGGTATTGAGACTTATGCACTGTAACGTCTAAATAAAGTGGTCATAATGGTACTATAACAGCATACTAAATGAAGTTAATTAATAGACTTTTCTTCAGAGAGGGTAGAAGCACTTGATACACATTCGTAAGAGATATATGCCTGGACCCTGAAACAGTAAACTAGCTACAAGGTCCACGTTTTCTTCATAAAAAAATCACCATGAATAGAGCATCTACAAATGTCTTTCAGAAGCTTCAAGTTCTTGACATCGAGTAAAAACAATTTTAACAAGGAAAAATGAACAACATACATATACGAACCAGAAAGGTTTCCCTTATCAATGAAAAGTTCACTGCATCCTCTTCTGATCCAAGCAAAAGGATTCTTCGTCTCAACCCATCCACTCGAGTGAGGAATAAGTTTAGGTACTGAAACAAAGAGGGCCCAATTAACAAAGATCCAAGCACTTGCTCGTGGTCCAAATTATATTGCAATGAGATTTAAAGCTTTTGATCTACATAATGAATATAGGTTTCAAACAAAAGAATATGAAAGAGACATGAATACAAAAAATAGTGGAGTTATGGTGGCTGCAAAAACTCAAAGCTATGCGAGTACTAGTGATTCAAGACCGGTCTTAGGAGATGTGGCTTACTATGGTGCATTGA
>WYDK02048387.1:0-14381 GCA_009867345.2 Toxicodendron radicans | reverse complement strand
AAGAAGCAGCAATTCGGGTTTGTAAGAAAGAGTGACAGAGGGCAAAGATAAGAGAAAAAAGAGAGAAATGGAGGACAACATGGAAGAACCCATGTGAAACTGCACTCTCTGAGAATAATTTGAAGAATGAGAACAAATTAAAAAGATGAAATTTATGAAATAATATTGAATTGTGTCTCGTTAAAGAAATCAGTGTAGATATTATAGGGGTAGGCGGGTACCGGGCCCAATCCCATGGAACAGGTCCTGGATATTCAGGAACATTGCAAATATACCCTTATTATATTTCAATAGCAAATATACTCTATAAAAATTAAAAATACACTCCCAACTATTTACAGAAATTACAAATAAACCCTACAGTCTGATTACAAAAACAATAATACTATATTTACATCACTTCTCTACACCATTCTCTTACATCACACTCACATTCAATTAAAATATTATTTTTTAAAAATATTATTTTTTAATTGAATGTGAGTGTGATGTAAAAGAATGATGTAAGGATGTGGTGTAAATGTAGTATTACTCTTACAAAAATTACAAATTAAGCTAGATGTCATTCTTGTGGAATGAGTGACAGCCAACATGTGATTCATATCTCAAACCTTTTTTTTTTAATTTCAATTTTTTTAATTTTTAAAAAATTTTAAATCTTTAAATTAAATCATGACCCCACATCACAATTTCATCAATCATCAGCATCACTCACCATGATCATCATTTTTCCAGCATATTATATCATAATAATTACATAAATAAATATATACAAAACACAAACACCCAAGGGTCAAAACCAAAACACAAACAAAATATAAATAAAAGCTTAAACTAAAAGTTGTTTTCCTTTTCCAAAAGCACAAACACAAACACAAAACACTCCCACGAATGGAAGAAGATGAAGACATGACACCCTTTTGGCTCAAATCCACCATCCCCCCTCTTCCACCTCCAGCCGCCTCCCTCGTCGCTCCTCTTCCTCCTCCTCCTCATTCTACTAGTTATTGCAATTGCTTTCATCTTCATCACCATCCCCTCTTTCCTCTCCTTCACCTCCCAAATCTTGAGGCCTCATTCGGTAAAGAAAAGCTGGGACACTCTCAATCTTGTCCTAGTACTTTTTGCCACCGTTTGTAAATTAAAAATCCTAATTCTTATTCAATAACCTCAATTACATAAAAGCCCCATTATTTTATGAAATATCATTTAACTCCAAATTACTAAATCGGTTCCAAACACCCAGATCTCAATTTTGGTTCCTGTTCCGGTTCCGAGGTTGGTTCTGGTTCCTTGAACTGGTGGAACCGGTACTGGAACCGCACAATATTGGTTCCACCTAATAGGGAAATGAAACTGACCCTTTAAAGGTCGGTTTCGAGTAAGAACGAGAATCGTAGGTACCTGCCGGTTCTGATTCTACACAGAAAGCTTATGATTGTGTGAACTGGGATTCCCCCCCCACAAATGATTAGTTGGATTCAGGAGTGTGTTACCACGACCTCCTTTTCTGTATCAATCAATGGTGATCTTCATGGTTTTTTTCAGGGGAAAAAAGGTCTTAGACAAGGCGATCCAATGTCCCCTTTAGGGATGGGCATGGTGCGGGTTGGGTAGGGGTGCATGGTCCCCCGCACCCACACCCTATACCCACCCCCACACCCGACCCGCACCCTGAAATGGGTTTGACAAAGAAGCCCTGCACCTGCCCCACGAGAGAGGGGAGACCCCCACACCCACCCTACCCCGCCCCGCCCAGCTCAAAAGGGTTTATTGGGAAAATTAATAAAAAAATGTAATAACAAATGCATTATAATGTCATGTTTAATCAGACATGGTTATTCAAATTAAAGATGGATTAAGTTGAGAAAACAACTTTTCAATTATTCACATTTTTTTGGATAAGATAAACAATTTGACTAGTGTAGTAATTGTAAAAATATGAACTAATTTTACAATATGAATAGAATTCAATGAACAATTTCAAACAAACACACTTTTATATTGAAAAACTTAATTAGAATTATAGTATTATTAGTTTATTATATTTTTTGGTGGGTGAGGGTGCGGGGCAGGGTGGGCGCAGGGCCAATATTATCCCCACACCCGCCTCGCACCCGATGGCGTTCAAAAGAATTCAAAAATAATTGAGATTATGTTCAAAAGAATTAAAAGAAAGAAAATGAGAGAAGGGGGAGATTTCTCTTTAATTACTTGACCAAGGAGTCATTTATCCCCCCTTGAGGACACATCACACACATATGATAAAGAATGCTTGCTTTATTGCTTATGTATGTCTTAAAGGAATTTTTGCTTTAAGTTGTTGAAATCTCATGGGATGACATACTCATTATGCATTTGCTTAAGGTTGAGAAATGTATTGAGTGCTATCTAATCAGATCTGTATAACTTGCTTCCTTAAATCTTGTGAAATTTTGTGATTGATCTCATGTCTATTTTTGTCTTATTTTTGTTTAAATTGAATAAGTGTTTAAGGTATGTTGCCTTTGTGCCAATTTCACATAATTGAGAGAGGGTGTTGCCACATGATTTCTTTTAAGTTCATTCTCCATGATATCTCTTATGCATGTACTGACCTGATCAGTCAGTGTCACGACACTTTACTTGTTGTCCAGTGTACTTCCATGACTGTATGGATGTCATCACATGAATGCGATTCATTTTGATTCATAATTATCTTTTGCCATGTGTCATTGCATCTGAATTAAAGGTTGTCATTTGTATTTTGATTCTTCTAGTGTGCTCATATTGTGTTTTGGTGTGCCCACATCAACTTTAAGCGTTCATACACTAAAACTATGTTTTTCATCGTGTTATTTCTAACATTTGTTGATTTGTGTACGATGGAGCACTTTTTATGATTACCGTGACCAATTTCTCATCATCTTTGCATAACTCCTTTGTGAGATTAGAGAAAGCACAGCTTGTCTATGAGATTGCCAAACATTATGAACAAAGAGGGGGAGAAGATTGTTTGTTGGGAGTTTTCTTTTGGACCAACAATTTATGTTTTGCAAGTTATATGCCTTGCTGATGCATTATGTTTTGCAAGTTTTTGTTTATTGGTTACTGTGATTTGAACTGATTACTGATGCAAGTTGGTCCTTGTATTTTGTAGTGAGCTGCTCTTTTATATTTGCTGATTTTTTTTTTTTTTGCTGATTTTTTCTGCCAAGTTTTGTCTCTAAATTGCATTTGTTGATATATTTTTGTTTCTTATGCAGTGAATCAATCAGTCATTGTTTTATGTTTAGCTGGTTTGTGAACTGATTCCATATTGATTGATTGTGAATTGAACTAACCTTGGCTTACTCCTAATTGTTGATCACTTGTATGTGGGTCGGTGCATTTACTTAGGGGGAGTTTGCATATTGAGGAGGAGTTATTCAGTTCTGACTTTGTTTGACTTAGTGCAATATTGTGTGTTGATGAAAATGTCAAGTTTTTGCTTAAGTCATTGTGGTATGTTTCCTACTTATCTCAAATGCATTGATGCTTATATTACTTATGAGATTTGTTTATGTTGGATTGTTTTTCTCACTTGTATTTTGTTGATTGATTAAAGTTATGATTGAGACATGTGTGTTTGTGAAAAGATTGTGCTTTGTTCATAAGTTTGACAAATTGGGAGATTGTAAGTTTTAATTGTCAACTTATGAACTTTCTATTGTGAGCACATCAGAGCCAAAAGTGCGCACAAATCTGATAGTGTTTTATTTCCATTTCAATGCATATTGTCTTGCCTTATCTTGTGCGATTTTATTTCTCTTGTGAAAAGTTTTTTATGCGTTATTATTGTGTGAGTTGTAAAAGATTTATTCTAATTAGGATTTGAAGAATCATTTTGTTTTTAGGAGATTAGGATTACAAGAATATTTTCTTTTTAGGAGATTATGATTCTTTTCTTTTAATCTCTATCTTTGTCACATGTCTATGTAAGTTGTCTTTTATTATTGTGACTCTTTAAGGAAGCCGATTTTATTCCTCTCTTATTCTTTGAATATTTTTATAGAGGTTCTTTAGTTCTTCAATGGTGGTTTCCATTATGCTTTGGTGGGCTTAAAATTACCTTGATATATTTCTTGCCTACGTGAGTGTTTTGGAACGTTGTTCCATGTTGATGACTGGAAGTGTTCGAGTTGTTGATGCCGAAGTAATTCTTCTGCAGATGTGACAAGTTGGCACTGCCACCATTGGGACCAACAGCTACGAGGCCAAAAGAAGCATAAAAAATATAAAGAACACATGTTTGATTGTTGAATTCTAAGCCTAAAGGATGGCCACATATGTGTTCTCAAGCAAGGTCACTTGAGCCATCACAGAGCTGCTTGGGCCTGAAAAAAAATGCAATATTAATTTATGCTTAGATATTCAATCATTATTTATTTGGTTGGGTTACCTTGTTGGAGAAGTAACAACAAAATCTTGGAAACCAACAGTGGGATTGCCATATTTGAGAATTCTACCATTGGAGACACTAGGGTAAGGGCCTATACCAGCGGGGTTGAAAGCAAGGGCCTTAGGGCCTATTGTGTTTGAAGGTGTTGAAAATCTTGATTGACATATTATGAACTCGTGTGAGCACAATCATTGATGTGCTCACAATTCAATCAGACTTTATCTCGCTTATATTTGTTTTCATTTTGTGCCCACATTACATAACGTTAGCACATTTTCAGGATATTATTGTTTATTATTTTTTATCTTATATTTGTTTTGATTTAAGGTACTGTTTTCGGGACCACTCTCCAAGTGTCACCACGTGATTGGTTGGTTCAGAAAAATAGTGTACCTTTGCTGACATTCTCTCTTTTTGCAGGCGCACACAAAAGAATATTTGACCAAAAATGTTTTTTGATCTTGTCTGCCCACCTAGCATGTTTTTCCTCTAGCGTGTTATTCTATTTATCATCTCCTTTGTGAAAAAGAGAGCAGACGAACAACAAAACCTGTCTGCCATTTTTCGTCTCTGGAGAGCTCTGATTTTCAGAGAGTTTCTTGGTTTTTCAGTCCCATTTTATTTAGATGCATTTTATCATTTAAATATTTTACTCATCATTAGTTTGTTGGTTCATTTATGTGATGGTTTGTGTGAGCACATTTTCGTTAGTTCAGACCACTGAACTTCTGCTTGTAACGTTGTTGTGTTGGTTGAAGTCTGGAGTGTGGCTTCGGCTTCTGGTGCTTGGGAAGAACTCAGGCTGACCTTGACTGTTGCGAGGTGAAGGCTAGTTGTAGAAGAACGACGTGCAACCAGAGTGTTGAGACTGAAGCGTTATGACAAAAGTAGTTTTGCATAACTGATGCTTATTTTTTACTATGTAATTGTACCATGAATGTTTTCTATAGTGGAATGTTTTCATCTGGACCAAGTCCTATGGATGTAGGCTTCGGCCGAACCATGTAAAAGCTTGTGTTCTTTATTTTTATGCTTGATTGGATGTTTGCCATTAGCACCAAAAGAACCCAATGAACTCATAATTTTAACTTGGTAAAATTTCCATAAGAATATCATATTCGCTGTGCAAGCTTGTTATTGTGTAACCGAACGTGTGGTAACAATTCTGATCAACAAGTAAACGCACCTAACAAGTGGTATCAGAGCTTGTTCTGATAAGTTTTTTCAGTGATCCTTACCCATTTGTTGTTGTATGTTGAGTTGGTTGGTTGTGCGTTTGAATTGTTTATGGTTAAGTTGATTTTCTGTTCAGTCCTGTTTTCATTTGTGTGCCCACGTCTGCTGTTGTGCCCACATCTGTTGTGTCTGCTTCAGTTCTTTCTTCGTGTGTGTGCTCACATTTGCTTTTGTGTCAACATATGTTGTGTCTGCTGTGATGAATTACTTTAATGATGGACGGTCTGGCAATCGGCCTCCACTCCTAGAAGGACCAAATTACCCTTACTGGAAACCTAGGATGAGAGTTTTCCTAAAACCTATAGATGAAAGGGTATGGGCTTCGGTTGTTAGTGGATAGAAACATCCCACTGTGGTTGAAAATGGAGAAATTAGACCAAAACCAATAGAGATTTGGACCAAGGTTGAACTTGACTTAGCAAACAACAACTCTAAGGCTATTCATGCAATTTTTAATGCTGTAAATATGAATCAAATGAAGATAATAGCCAATTGTTAAATTGCTAAAGATGTTTGGGACAAGGTCCAAGTCAAGAATGAAGGAACCGATGTTGTTAAAAAGACTAGACTTATGAGACTTGTGACTGATTTTGAAAACCTTGTCATGCTTGAGGATGAAACCATCTCTGACTTTCATGGTAGAATTTGTGATGTTTCTAATGAGTGCTATGCTTTAGGTAAAGTTTATTCTAACTCTAAACTTGTCAGGAAAGTATTGTGCTCACTTCCCAAGAGATTCATGTCCAAAGTCACTTCCATTGAAGAATGCCGAGATTTGGACTCCATGGAACTTGATGAATTGATTGGTTCCTTTCAAACTTTCGAGCCGAATCTGAAAAGATGGGAGAATCAAAATTCGAGTAAAGGTTTGGCACTCAAACATGAGGTAGACTCTGAACTTTTTGAAAATGTTGACACAAGCACCCTTGATGATGACACTTGTGTTTTGTTGACTAAGAATTTTGCTAAATTTCTCAAGAAAAATGCAAAACATTCTTTTGGGAATAAAATGGGAAAACAGCCTTTCATTAAAAGATTTTCAGATCAACAAAATTCTAGTGGTTTTCCAAAACAGATTCTTTAAAGAAAATGAAAAGAGAAAGGGGGTAAAATGTTTTGAGTGTGAGGGTTATGGCCACATTCAATTCGAATGTGCTAAAACTCTAAAGAAGAAAGGTAAGACAATGGTTGCCACCTTGAGTGAGAGTGAAAATGATGAGAGTGTTAGTGGTGAGAGTGAGTCGGATGTGGATGAAAATTTTCTTGCATTTGCTACCAATCAAGAGGATAGTGAGGGTTCATGTTTGGATGAGTCAAGTGACTATGATGAGGAGAAACAAAAGGCCTATGACAAAATGTACCAATCTTGGTTAAAGGCTCTTAAAAGAATTAAGTCATTTGAGGCAGAAAAATCTTCCTTGGTAGAGGATAAGAAAAACTTGACTGATCAAGTCAAGGATTTGACCATTGAAGTGTCCAACAAAGAAACACTTTTATCTAAAGCTAAATTTGAACTAATTGAGGCTAAAGTCATTGTTGAGAAACTTAATGCAGGTTCACTTAAGCTTGATGAAGTGCTCAGACAAGGGAAGACTTTTGGTGACAAGACTGGATTGGGATTTACTCCTAGTGTTAGCACATCGACCAGTGTGCGCACATTTGTGAAGGCCATCGAACGCACTCCTGACTTTGTCACGGGAAAACAGGTAATGAAGGTAAAACGTTTCATTCTCATTTGTCATTTTTACAATAGGAAAGGGCACATCAGACCCAAGTGTTTTAAATTCATTGCTTATTTGCAAAAGTGTTTTGAAAATCATGCCATGTTTTCAAACATGAACAAACCTGCCAAGAATGTTGGTTCTCATAAAAGAATTTGGATGCAAAAACCTTCTGTGAACTCATATGTTGCACATACTTCACTTCTTGCATTTCAAAATGATTTGTGGTACCTTGATAATGATTGCTCTAGGCACATGACTGACAACTGTTCACTTTTATCTAACTTGCAATATCTTGATAGTGGACATGTTACTTATGGTGATGGAAAGAAAGGAAAAGTTCTTGGAAAATGTTCAATCACTCTGCCATGACTTCTTAACTTTAATGATGTTCTGTTTGTGGATGGTTTAAAGACAAATCTCATAAGCATTAGTCAAATTTGTGACAAGAACTTTAGGGTTCATTTTTCAAAAGATAAATGCCAAGTGTTGAATGACAAAGGTGCTCACATTCTTGAAGGAAAAAGATCTAATGACAACTGCTATTTGCTTTCTAACAAATTTTCTTGTCTTAGTTCTAAAGCTGATTGCATTGATGTGTGGCATGAAAAACTTGGACACGTGAACTTCAAAGACTTAGTAAAGCTCTCTAAGAAAGAAATTGTAAGAGGGTTACCGAAGTTTGATCTTCCCAAAGGTAAAGTGTGTGGACCTTGCCAACAAGGTAAGCAAACCAAGTGTTCACACAAATCTTCTTCTTATCTCAATACCTCTAGTGTGTTGGAATTACTTCATATGGACTTGATGGGTCCAATGCAAACTGAAAATTTGGGTGGTAAGAGGTATGTCTTTGTGTGTGTTGATGATTTTTCAAGATTTACATGAGTTGATTTCCTTAGAGAAAAATCTGACACATTTAAAGTTTTTGAGAAATTGGTAATAAGACTTCAAGTTGAGAAGAATTGCCCTATAAAGAAAATTGTGAGGATTAGGAGTGATCATGAGAAGGAATTTGAGAATACTTACTTTGAAAATTTTTGTGATGTGCATGGAATTTCTCATGAGTTTTTAGCCCCAAAGACACCACAATAAAATGGTGTGGTGGAGAGGAAGAATCGGGTGCTTCAAGAAATGGCAAGAGTCATGTTGAATGCAAAGAAGTTATTGAAAAGATTTTGGCTTGAGACCATTAACAACCTGCCACATATCCAATAGAGTGTTCTTGAGGAAAGGTACAATTTAAACTCTTTATGAGTTGTGGAAAGGTAAAATACCATATCTCTCTTACTTTCACATTTTTGGATGCAAATGTTATGTTCTTAATGATAGAGAGAATCTTGGTAAATTTGATGCTAGGAGTGATGAAGGTATTTTTCTTGGATATTCCTTGAATAGTCGTGCCTATAAGATCTACAATTTACTTTCTGAAAAGATCATTGAATCTATTAACGTTGTTTTTAGTGATGTAGATGATTATTCAGATTCATGGGAGAATGATGTTTTCAATGGCATGTATGATCCAAGTGTGCCCACAGAACCTAATGTGACCACACCAGAAACGTCAAAACCAAAGTCTGCTGAAACTGTGCCAACACAGAATGATATGACCACAACTGGAGCACAGAACAACAACTATTTTTTGAATAAGGATGGAATTGAACTTGTGGTTGGTCTTACAAATGAAAACACTCTAAGAAGAAAATCAAGATCTAAAGATCCGCCAACATGGGTTAAAAAGGCTTATCCTTCTTCAACCATCATTGAAAATCCTGAAGAGGTGATGGTTACAAGAAGAAAAAGACAAAATGAAATTAATTATCTTTGTTATGTTTCTCTTGCAAAGCCAAAGAACACCAAACAAGCCTTGGAAGATGATTGTTGGATTGCTGTCATACAAGAAGAACTTGAGCAATTCGAGAGGAATGATGTATGGACACTTGTTCCAAGACCTGAAGGCATAAACATCATCAGCACAAAATGGATTTTCAAGAACAAGATCGATGAGTTTAGAAATGTAGTAAGGAACAAGGCAAGACTTGTGGCTCAATGGTACACCCAAGTAGAAGGAATTGACTTCGATAAGACATTTGCCCCTATAGCCAAAATAGAGTCCATCAGATTGTTGCTTGATGTGGCTAGTTGGTTGAGCATAAAACTTTATCAAATGGATGTGAAGAGTGCGTTCCTAAATAGATTGCTAAAAGAAGAAGTATATGTCAAACAACCCATTGGGTTTCAGGATCCTCACAAGTCTGATCATGTCTTCAAATTGAAGAAAGCCTTGTACGGATTGAAACAGGCCCCCAGAGCATGGAATGAGAGACTTTCCACTTTTCTCCTTGAGCATAACTACAAGAGAGGTAACTCAGATAAAACTCTTTTCATTAAGTGTGGTAACGGTGAGTTTATGTGTGCACAGATTTATGTTGATGATATTGTTTTTGGCTCCACATCAAAAACTCAATTGTATGAATTTGTTGCCTTAGTGAAAAATGAATTTGAAATGAGCATGGTAGGAGAGTTGAACATGTTATTAGGACTTTAGATTAAGCAATTTGATAATGACATGTTTGTTTCACAATCAAAGTATGCTAAGAATATGTTGAAGAGATTTAATCTTGATAGTGCTAATCATGCTAGGATTTCCATGAGTTCCTCTAACAAACTTTCAAAGGATGCAAATCAAAAGAAAATTGACATTAAACTGTATAGAAGCATGATAGGAAGTTTGTTGTATTTGACTGCCAATCACCCTGTTTTGTGTTATAGTGTTGGTGTTTGTGCAAGATTCCCAGCCGATCCCATCGAATTGCATCTAACTGTTGTGAAGATAATCATGAAACATGTCTCAGGTACATGTGAGTTTGGTTTATGATTTTCACATGATACTAATCTTGTTTTGGTTGGATACAAAGATGCTGATTAGGCTGGAAGTGTGGAAGATCGAAAAAGCACATCCGGAGGATGTTTTTACTTTGGCAACAACCTTGTCACTTGGTACAGCAAGAAATAGAATGCAATCTCACTTTCCACTGCTGAGGCTGAGTACATAGTCGCTGGTAGTTGTTGCACTCAAATTCTATGGTTGAAACAAATGTTGTATGATTATGGAATTAATCAGGATTGTGTGATAACACTAATGCTATCAACATTTCGAAAAATCTTGTCCAACACTCAAGGACCAAGCACATTGACATTAGGCACCATTTCATTAGAGAACTTGTAGAAAAAAATGTTGTCACACTAGCACATGTTAGCACAAAATCCCAATTGGCTGACTTATTTACAAAAGCACTTGATCATGAAACTTTTGTGAACTTAAGGAAATCCATTGGACTCATGCAACTCGAGTAGTTGTTCTTGTTTCTAAATAAATGATCCATGATGAAGTTTCCTTTATTTATTTTGTCAAGATTTTTTATTTGTTCAATCATGTTGTGTATTTCTCTCTTTCGTTTGTGATAACATTTGTGAATGTGTCCACACTTTTTACTCTCGTGTGAATTTGATCTTAGCTCATTTTTTGAGAAAATGTTGTATGCTTGTCACTATGTGAAAGAGCTACCTTGCTTGAGAGTGTGAAAGTCATACTTGAATAATTTTCTGATTTGTAGAGACCCCTTATATCTTGGAAAAACAATCATTTAGAGGGCTACCTCTTAGCAAGTGTGAAAGCTACACTTGGTTATGTTTGAGAGTAATTTGCTTGCCCATGGTTTCTTTTATGAATTATGATGTTCATTGAAAAATATCAAAGTGAAAAATGTTATTTTGATAGGCATGAGGGAAGGGGGAGCTTAAAAATTCAATTTTGACTAATGTGTCATGAAACCCCCTTGAAGACACTTGCACACACATATGATGAGTTTTATGACCACTTCTCATAAATGTGTTTGAGAAAACTTTTCTCTTGATGGTGAAATTTTGTGGTCTAATTTCGTTGTTTTGATCATTGAATAAAGAGTGAGAAATTCTTCAATGATATTCCATTGCAATATATTGATGACTCTTGGCTTTTTAAATTCTATTTGAAACTTCATATTGATCAAATTTGTGTTTCTTTTGGCAAGAATAATGTTTCAATAATGCTACTTACTGTGTTGCCACATTGGGATGTGTGTCAACATATATTAGTGTCCGACTTTTTAGGAGTGTTGTCACTTTTAAATTTCACATTTGCTATATATGTTATAACATTTGTCTGTGTGCTCACATTTTTTTTAGACTTTGAGTTTGAGTGAAATGCTTTTTAGGGTTACTTTTACCCTAATGGTAAAAGTGCAATATATATATATCCGTCAACCTAAGTCCCCACTTTGTGTGAATGTTGCCCACTAACCTAAAGCTCTTCGTGTGTTAACTTCTTATAAAAGACAGATCTTGTTTGCACTCATGGAAAAAGTTAAATTTGTTGCTAAGAAGTCAATGAGGAATCAAAGAAAAAAATCAAAAGAGGTCCCCACTCCGAGTTCATCCTCCCATGATAACACTTCATCAGATCACATTCCATTTGTTGAGTCTTCCTCCAAATCAAATGACACACCCGTTCAACAGCTCAAGGACAAAAAGAAGTCTCTAACACTAGTCAAGTCATCATCATCTAAGCCAAAAGCGACGACCTCCGGTGAGAAATCCAAAGGAAAATGTTTGGTTAAGCAAACTACATCTGGTAAGACCTCAAATTTTGTGTCAAAAGATGTTGAATCTCGATATAAGAATGTGATTACACATTGTCCGATTGTGTGTGAGTGTAGTGTTAATATTGCTGATTTTCCCGAATTCGCTGAATTGGTAAATAAAAGAAATTGGTTGAAGTCTATTTCTGAAATTGCTGTTCCCATTCAAAATATTGTCCAGGAATTTTATTCCAATTTTAGCAATTCGATTGATGATGTAGGTGAATATTCTGGCCAAGTCTTTGTGCGTGGTGTGTGGGTTGATTTTAATTTTGATGTGATTAGAACTGTATTAGATCTGCCTATTGTTGAGGATTGCGATGATTTGACTGAGAATGATTTGTCTTTAATTGCAAAAACATTTATTGGAGGTAATCTATCCGAGTGGCCCAAGTGTGGGTTCATTCTACCAAATGCCCTGTTGCCACTTTTTCGTGTGTTGTTTAAAGTGTCTCTATCTAACTTGTCCCCTACTTTGCATAATTCCTCTATTCGAATTGATAGAGCTCAATTGATATATCGGATAGGTGTAGGGAAGAAAATAGATCTAGGCTCTGTGATCTATTCTCACATTAGAGTTGTTGCAAAGTCTAAAAGCACAAATCAAGGCTTACCTTTTCCATCTTTACTGCATAGGATTGTGTTAGCACACAAGCCTAAACTGTCTGGTGTTGAACATCATCTTAAAATTAAGACCATCTCTGCCTCATCTTTCAAGCAACCTTTCGTAGAACAGACTAGGTTGAAATCTGCATTTTCTCCTTCTGTTTTGAAAACTAATATATGGAATTCTAAAGTTCTTGACAGATTGCAGAATATCGAGACATCTCTGTCCAAGAAATTCAAACTGCTTTCAGAGAAGATGACAAGAATGGAGACAGCATTTTATCAGCGTCTTGATCAGCTTGAACAAATTTTCCTTGTGGTTGATCCTGCTGCTCAAGCACCACCAGACTCTCTTGCTCCAGCTGCGAAGTCCGATTCCTCTGATCAATATGATTTTGTTGCTGAAGAACACACTGAAGCATACCCTGTTCCTGCCGAGCCAAAGGTGACCACATCTGCCAATTCTGTGACACACTCATCCTCAATTGAGATTACACTTGTTGTTTCTTCTAAGAGCAAGAAAAGAAAGCTCCAAACCTCTTCCAAGCCCACTCGCAAGTCTTAAAGGCACTGAGTGCACAAATTATGAACAAAGAGGGGGAGAGATTTTGGTGATTTGATTGAGGGGGAGTTCTCTTTAGTTAGTTTAAAATTTTGAATTGAGTTTTAAATTTTTGTCTTTAGTTGTTTTCTATGTTGAACTTATGATTAGTTTGCTTTGATTTTTTTTACTCTTCAATTGAGGGGAGGTTTCTTCTTTCAAGTTTTGTCCTGTGTTTGTTTCTTTGAAAACCTGATTGATTAACTTCTTTTTTGTATTTTGTGAAACAAGTTCTTAAGCTTTGTTCATAATATGACAAAGGGGGAGATTTTTGAAAATCTTGATTGTCATATTATGAACTCATGTGAGCACAATTGCTGATGTGCTCACAGTTCAATCAGACTTTATCTCGTTTATATCTGTTTTCATTATGTGCCCACATTACATGATTTTAGCACATTTTTGTTCAGATATTTTCTTTTTATTTAGTCTGACTTTGACTCATGTTCAAGATATTATTGTTTTATCTTATATTTGTTTTGATTTAAGGTACTGTTTTCGGGACCACTATCTAAGTGTCACCACGTGATTGGTTGGTTCAGAAAAATAGTGTATATTTGCTGACATTCTCTCTTTTTGCAGGCGCACACAAAAGAATATTTAGCCAAAAAGTTTTTTTGATCTTGTCTACCCACCTGGCACGTTTGTCCTCTAGCTTGTTATTCTATTTATCATCTCATTTGTGAAAAGGAGAGCAGACAAACAACAAAACTTGTCCGCCATTTTTGTCTTTAAAGAGCTCTGACTTTTAGAGAGTTTCTTGGTTGTTCAATCCCATTTTATTTGGATGTGTTTTATCATTTAAATATTTTGTTCATCCTTAATTTGTTGGTTCATTTATGTGCTGGTTTGTGTGAGCACATTTTCGTCAGTTCAGACCACTGAACTTCTGCTTGTAACGTTGTTGTGTTGGTTGAAGTCTGAAGTGTGGTTTCGGCTTCTGGTGCTTAGGAAGAACTCAGGCTGATCGTGAGTGTTGCGAGGTGAAGGCTAGTTGTAGAAGAACGAGGTGCAACCAGAGTGTGGAGACTGAAGCGTTATGACAAATGGAGTTTTTCATAACTGATGCTTATCTTTGACTATGTAATTGTACCATGAATGTTTTCTATAGTGGAACGTTT
>WYDK02048369.1:0-14382 GCA_009867345.2 Toxicodendron radicans | reverse complement strand
TAGGGGGAAATCTTCACAAATACCTTATCGCCAATTTCAAACTCTATGTCTTTTCTTTTCAGATCTGCATAACTTTTATGTCTATCTTGAGCTTGTTTCATTCTGTTTCTGATCAAATTTACATCACCAATCATTTTCTGTGTCAACTCTGGCCCCGAGCACTGTCTGCAAAGAATCTCTCTCACCCATATCATCCTAATGCAAGGGAGATCTACATCGTCTACCAGACAATGCCTCATAAGGGGCCATCTTTATAGTAGATTGATAATTATTATTGTAACCAAACTCAATCAAAGGCAACATCTCGTACCAGGAAGCTTTATAATCCATACAATAGGCTCTCAACATATCTTCCAGCATTTGATTTGTTCTTTCAGTTTGGCCATCTGTCTAAGGGTGATAGGCTGAACTAAACGTCAATCTCGTACCCAAGGCTCTCTGTAGATTAGTCCAGAATGCAAAAACAAATCTGGAATCCCTGTCTGATACTATAGTCTTGGGTATCCCATGCAATCTGACTATCTCCCTAACATAAATCTAAGCAAATCGATCAGAAGTAGTGTTGTCTTTCACTGGAAGGAAATGCGCTGATTTAGTCAATCTATCAACAATAACCCAAAGCGTATTATAACCCTTCTGAACTCTCAAAAGGCCTGTAATAAAATCCATGAATATTTCTTCCCATTTTTATTCAAGAATACTGAGTGGCTGAAGTAATCCTAATGGTCTCTGATGCTCTGCTTTAATCTGCTGGCATACCAAGCATTTAGCTACAAAATCTCCAATATTCTTTTTCATGCTTGGCCACTAATAACTCTTCTTTAAATTCTGGTACATTTAAGCTCCTCCCGGATGAGTTGTATACGGAGTCTCATGAGCCTCTACTAAAATTTTCTTTCTTAACTCATCACACTGGGGAATACATAATCGATCTCTAAAATAGAGAACACCCTCTAAAATCCGATAATCCATCACCTTACTCTCAAGTACCTGTCAACTTAATTTCTGGCACCACTTGTCGACTGCTTGCTTTTCTTTAATTTCTTCTTGAAGGGTAGAACATATCTCTAATCTGGCTAATCTTTCAGGTATCACCTCAATTTGTTCTTTACAAAATTCTTCTAACAATTCTTTATGCACTGTCAACTGAGACAAGAAAGCATTTCTACTCAAGGCATCAGCTACTACATTGGCTTTACCAGGCTGATATTTAATCTCACAATCATAATCTTTTACAAGTTCCAACCATCTTCTCTGTCTCATATTCAGCTCCTTCTGAGTAAAAAAAATACTTCAAACTCTTGTGATCAGTGTAAATATTACTTTTTACCCCATATAAATAATGTCTCCATATTTTTAGTGTAAACACTACTACAACCAACTCTAAATCATGGGTAGATTATCTCGTCTCATAATCTTTTAACTGTAGAGAAGCATAAGCAAGAACTCTACCCAACTGCATCAAAACTGCACCAAGGCCCTGAAGCGAAGCATCAGTAAAAATATCATACTCTACACCCTCATGTGGCAACACTAAAATAGGAGCTGAAGTTAATCTTTTCTTTAACTCTTGGAAACTCTCCTCACACGCGTCACTCCACACAAAAGGAGTTCTATGTTTGGTAAGAATTGTAAGGGGCTTGGCTAACTGAGCAAATCTTTCTACAAATCTTCTGTAGTAACCTGCCAACCCCAAGAAACTTCTTACTTGTTTTACTATCTTTGGCCTCTGCCATTCTAAAATTGCTTTTATCTTGCTAGGATCAACTGAAATCCCTTCTTTAGAAACAACATGGCCTAAGAAGACAACTCAGTCTAACCAGAAATCACACTTAGAGTATTTGGCATACAACTTTTTATCTCTCAATCGCTGTAGCACAAATCTCAAGTGTTCCTCATGTTCTTCTCTTGTCTTTGAATAAATCAAAATGTCATCAATAAACACCACAATGAATCTATCCAGACAATCTTGGAACACTATATTCATAAAATCCATAAAGATTGTTGGTGCATTGGTTAGGCCGAAGGGCATCACTACAAACTCATAATGCCTATATCTCATACGAAAGGTTGTCTTTGCAATATCTTGCTCAACAACTCCTACTTGATGATACCCTGATCTCAAATCAATCTTTGAGAACACTGCTGCCCCCTTAAGTTGATCAAACAAGTCATCAGTATGAGGCAACATATACTTGGTTGTCATTGTCACCTTATTCAATTCTCTGTAATCAATACACATCCGTAGCGACCCATATTTCTTCTTGACAAACAAAATGGGAGCACCCCAGTGAGAATGGCTGGGTCGAATGAAACCTTTATCTAAAAGTTCCTGGAGTTGCTTCTTTAATTCTTGCAACTCTGATGGGGCCATACGGTAAGGGCTTTGGAAATTGGGGCAGTTCCAGGCGCTAGCTCAATACTAAACTCCAACTCTCTCTCTGGAGGCAAACCCGGCAAATCATTCAGAAATACATCAAGAAACTCCCGGACTACAAGCACATCTTGAATCTCTGGCCGAGAAGTATCACTATTAGCCATAATATGCACAATATACCTAGAACACCTTTTTCTTAACATCTTCCTAGCCCTCACACAACTAATCAGCATACTAAACAAATGGCCTTCACCAAAACTAAAACTATCACCGTCATCAAGATTAAATCTCGCTCTCTTCTTACGGTAATCAATTTCAACTCCATAAGTCCCTAGAAAATCCATACCCAATATTACATCAAAATCGGGCATGTCGAACACTATCAAATAAATTGTCAACACTCTCCCCTGGATCACTACAGACTGTGCTAAAAGTGCCTCTCGGGTCATCACCACATCACCATCCGACAGTTCTATCCTCATAGCATGACTCATCAAAAGAGACTCTAAACTTAGTCTCTCTACAATCCTATGTGCAATAAAGGAGTGGGTAGCTCCTGAATCAATCAATGCATAAATAGGGACTGAATGAAATAACAACTGACCAGTAATTGCCGATGGACTGGCCTCAGCCTGACTCTGGGCCACTATATACACTCTGACACTCGCCCCTCTAGAGGTTTGTGATACTGGAGGATGACCTGCTAGTCGAAGAGGAGCTCTACAATCTCTCATCATATGCCTTGGCTGGCACCATCTATAGCAAACGTTCCTTCCCAAGTCTTTCAGGCACTCACCCAAATGATTCTTACCACATTTCTGACACTGCACAAGTTGGGAAGGCTCACCAGCTTTCGGTTTCTTATTATTTTAGTATTTTCTACTCTTTCTTGGATGAAATCTTTTCTTATACTTCCCTTCTCTAAAACCGAAAGTATCTGATCTATCTCTTTGGTGTCTTTGAGGAGCTGGGGGTGCACTGCTAGGTACTGCTGCTACTGCAGTAATGGGTCGAACCAATCTCCTCACAAATACCTCAGCCCGTAAAGCTCTCTCTAGCGCCTCACTATAAGTCTAAGAAGGATGTGGGCCTGACATAACATCCCAGGCTATCTCCAAATCCAACCCATGAACAAACTTATATCTCCTTAACTCCGTTGTACTCACTAGTCCCAACGCAAATCTAGCCAGGGAATTGAATCTGACTGAATATTCTTTAACTTTACTAGTACCCTGTCGCAGGCCAATAAACTCTTGCGTCTTCTCATAAGCATTGTCAGTTGTCATGTACTCGGACTCAAACAGTCTCCTAAAATCTCTCCAGGTCATGGTGGCTATATCGTGAGTATCCTCAATCACCTCTCACCATATCCAAGCATCTCCTTTGAATAAGAAACTAGCATATCTGATCTTGTCTCCGTCACTCCTCTGAAACAGCGCTATCGTGTGCTCTACTGTCTTGATCCATTCCTCAGCTACCAATAGATCACTAGTGCCTCTGAACTCTGAAGGTTGATGCTGACTAGGCAATCCATATATCAGATTCATACGACCGTACAATGTAGGGGGTGCAGAGGGTGTAGGGGGAACAACCCTCTCTCTAGTCTCTCTAGAGATCGGTACTACTCTCGGTCTCCCTAGTGCACGCCTCTATCTATCATCTCCTGGTGCACATCTCTCTCTGTCATCTTTCAAAGCCTGCTGAATCAAATCATGAACTCTAGCCTCGTCCAAAGCAGGCGAAGCAGATCCCGACAGGTTAGACGAATCACCTGCATTCTAAACACTATTACCCTTATCGATAGAGCAGGTTCCCCTTCTCATCTATAACACAGAATTTAATCTCCACTAGAAATTTGAACCAACTTATTTAATGCAGGTATATAAGGAAATAACTTACAGCGACCAGTAGCGGTGTGTCAATACGGTGAGAAGGGGCACACTGTTTTCCAAAATCATGCTTTGATACCAAAAATGTAACATTTCTTTTCTTACTAGCTTACTAGATGGGAAATCATTTAAAATATGTCACTTATATAAAACAAAAACATGCATATGAATAAAAACATGCACGCGCGACTTTTCTTTTATTATAAACATGTATTTACATGATATAGTTACAAAACTTTTCTTTTTCTATACATGTCAAAACATGAGCGTGTGAACAGTGACCCGCCTCTCCCTCTCCCTCCCCCATCAACTGTCCGCTCCAGTCGCGCTCATCTATTACCTACAAAATGTTGAAATTAATGGGGTGAGCACTAATTGCTTGGTAAGTAAATCAAACTAAACCATTAAAACCCCTATTGTCCAAGTAACTTCAACATAATAAAATATTACCTCGATGTCGAAAGGTTAAGTGAGTTATGAAGCATTTTCTCTAGGCTACCAGCTGATTGAAAACCTTCAAAACTTTCTACCATTTGACGTGAGTCAAGATAGCTCTGATTCCATGTGAAACTTAGGGATCTGAAGAAAATTGAGAGCAAAAATCGAGTTTTGATTTTATTAGTAACTGAAAAGTAACTAACTTAAGTGAGTACAAGTACATCTTATAGCTCAACTACTTTAAACATAAAACGACATCATTTCAGTCTTTGTAGTTACAACAGTCTTTTGAACAAAAAGACGTCACTTCAAGGCTTTAGACTTTTAGTCTCCAACTCAATATAAAAAACGAAATCACTTTAAACTAATGACTATATAACCAACATAACTTTAGCTTAAAAATTAGAAGATATAAATACCCGTATACTACTTATATTTATTAAAATATATATTATTTAGAAAAACCAAAACTTAAATTCAGTAAGAAAAAAAAAACTGGGGAGAAAAAAGCATTGCCGAATGAAACAGAAGATCTTTAAGCCAAGAGAGTCACTAATGATGGTATGGAAGACAATGGCGATGGTTAAATCTAGTGGTAAAAGGTTCCATATAATGTGGTCAAAAGAATTCATAAGTTGACTGGTTCTTTGATTTAATAAAAAATTGATTTAATTCAGATTAATTCAGAAACTGAAACCGAAGATTAGATCTTAGCAAGAAAAAAGGTTAGAATTTTTTTTTTTAGCTTTATAAAAACAAATTAAAATTATATAATACAACAGACTTATCAAATAGTTGTTTTTACCCTTATAAATTTGATGTAATTAAAGTGACAATGATAATTTATAAATTGAATGGTTGATAGCCGACCATAAAACTTTATGTTTGAAATATTATATATTATATAATTACTAACATATAATAATAGAAAGGATTTTTATTCCGGTAAGGAAAGTAAGATAATAGTGATCACTACAAGTAAAACGGATAATAGCACCAAATACTTTACGACGATTTTAAAACGGATAATATCTGTTTCCAAAAATCCGTCGTGAAATCGACGAAAAATATAAATATTATATCAATGTTACCGACAGACTAGAAACGAAAGCATCAATGATGTCGTTTTTCCCTAAATTATTAATTACTTGTATTAAGTTAGGAACGACTTAGCAACGGATTTTAAAACAATGTCCTTTTCTTGTTTTTAATTAGTTTTAACGACGGATAAATCCGTCGTTAATCCGTCGCCAAACGATAGTTATATAAGTCGCGAAATCAGTCCCAAATCACAGAATCCCTAAATCTTTCTTAGAAGCCCTAAATTCTTTCTCACGATTTCATTTCGTTCTTCGTTTACCTTCAGCTTGCAATCCAAATTTGACCAGCTTCTATTCGAGCTTCATTCATTCTTCGAGTTCCAGGTTCGTGCATTTTCTGTTCGAGCTGCATTGTCATACTTCGAGCTTCATTTGAAGCTGTCAAGCATATATTTTAGGGTTCCAGATTCTACATCGGAGAAATAATCGATATGTTCATCTTATTGATCTTGCAAATTGGTACTTGTTAGGTTTTATCTCTTTACTGTTAAGATTCTACATCGGAGAATACATTTCTTGTTAGGGTTTAGTTTGTTTTTATTTTAGAGGTTTATATTGTTGTGTTGAGTTGGAAAAATTCAGCCATTTGGTGGGTCTGGTTTGCTTGTGAATTATTGGGAGTGTTTGATGTGTTCTGGCTTGACAGATTGCTTGCCCTATTTTTCAATGGGAGGGTTTTGGAGCAGATTTTAGGCGTCTAGTGTTTTGGTTGCTTGGGAGTGTTTTGTTTTATTTTTTGGGTTTAAAAGGTTATCCTATCTTTGACACGGGGATTGGTTTGTGTGGTCTGTGTTCTTAGGGTTGTTTCCAGGGTGGGTATCGTCTTGTTTCTTGTTTTTGTGTGAATCTCTTCCTTTTTGTAACCAGTGCGAACTATGTGGTTTTTATTTAAATATTCTCTTTTCTCTAATTGTTTGTAAAGAATTGCTGCAAAAAGTTATTGTTGAGCTTTTCTTGTAGTTGATAAGTGGGAATGTGTTATGATAATGTGGTTTACATGGAATAATCACACATGTAAAGTATCCTTCTTACAGAATAGCTTCACAGATGTATGGTGAGGTGAGGCTTGGCAACAAAGTCAGTAACTGATCACATTAGATGTTGTTGTGTTTTTCTTATATCTAATAAGGTGTTTGTTATATTTTGTGCATTGTTCTTCAGTTATTATTTTGGGTGAATCCTTTGCAATTTAACCTATGCGACGTATCCATTGGGGCATTTCATTTCAGATTTAAATTTTGGAATATATTTATATGTGATTTTTAGATTTTTCAATAGGCTCAACAAGCCAATTTTGGCTACTTGGAGCCAAAAAAAAAAAAAGGAAATAATGCTGGAATTTGAAGTCTCTTTACTCTGTTAGAATCGGTTGGAACTGTATGTGGACATGGTTACTTTGTTGAACTTACTTGTTTTACATGGGATTAAAAAGTGGAGAACAATTAATATCTTATATCTGGTTCATCATATTGGTTTTGTGTATCACTATCGTTTTTTATTTCTTGATTGTTGTATTGACAATGAGATTATGGTACTCTGCATACAAGTTGCAATTATTACATGATTTAGGTGAAGTTGCTTTTGTAAGAAGAGAAATTGAAACTGCCTTGTGTAGCAATGTCATAAAATTGCAAACATGTGCCTTGGGAACTGGTTTTGGTTTGTTGCTTGGTTATCATATTTGATAAAATTTTATCGCACAGGGAAATGAATCTATAATCATGTTACATATTCAAAATTCAATGTTATAATTGGTGTCATTCCCTTTGTTAATGTTGGATTTAAGTTAAGGAAATAGGTGCAAGTGGATTTCAAATAATCATTAAGGCATTTAAAAAGCTTACTATTTGCATGTATTGGTTTCTTACTTTTTTGGAGTGCATCTTTTGGTGTTGTTACTTGGTATCTCAACATGCTGACTTTTTTCTTGCTTATGCATTCATAGCACTTGATGAGTTCTAAGCTGGTTCTCTAAGTTAGTTCATTTCACCTTAATGAAAGTGTGGATTTTGACAGTTCTAATTATGGAATGGCTTGTCGTAGGCTGTATTGTAGTTAGGAGTTTGTTCCATTTGTTACGATAGTTGCACTATAAACATAGCTGATCTTTATTTAAATGTTGACATGGAATCAGAATGCTAAGATTGGTTAGAAAATATATCCAAGTGGTGTACTAATAATTCCAAGTATGTCTTTGAGGTGAAGTTAAGACTTATGGATTATATAATAACAAAGGAGTTGCCCTCTAACAACATAGTCCCTTCATCTAAGGACTAATGCTAAACTTTATCTAAATTTTCAGCCAAATTCGTTTTAATTTACCATATTTCAAATTCCTTAAAACCCATTGAAGCCATATTTCACAATATTTATTTAATGAAATTTTTTCTTAACAAAATTAATGATTATATATATATATGTGTGTGTGTGTGTGTGTGTGTGTGTGTGTTTGGCTTTAAGAGGTCTCTAGTGGGGTATTTTGCAAATGATGCATTTATGTTGGGGATTATTTGAACACACACACATTGGATTGTGTTAAGATGGAAATTCAACAGTTTGGAGAGTTGGTTTGACTGTGATTATTGAAGTGTTGAAATTTTTTTATATTATGTTGAGATAAAAATCCAACCGCTTAGAGGGTTGGTTTGTTTGTGATAGTTGAAGTGTTAGGAAATGAGAAATGGGTGGGAGGTTGTGTATATAGTTTGCTTTTGGTTATAGTTTCCAAATAGAATTGAACTACTTATTGTATCATCACGTATTCACAATATTGTTGGTTGTAATTTAAGACTTTACACACAAGATTATACTAATAATTCTTCAACATGATCAAGTCTAAAGTCTAAATATAAATAAATATCTAATTCACAGTAGATGCTAGGTATAAATTATAGACATATTAATGGCCTGTGAGTTTAATTAGATATATATAACAGTAGATGATAGGTATAGTTGCACTTTAACCCTCCCTAAATTATGTATGTGTGTGTGATGCACACACACACACACACACACACACATATATATATATATATACAAAACGTTAAGTTAACACCAACTTCAAAATTATAGTTCTACAACTGGACCAAAATGTAAGGAGAAGTAAGTGTTTCCGAATGGGTTAAAACCTTAACTTTAATAATCTTTTCTTACACCATTTCTCTTACATCATTATGTGGTAGGAGATGATTGGTTGATTAAAATGTGTTTATTTTCGAGTTAGGGAGGTATGTGTCATACATAGCACAACTTCTTTTCTGAATGCTAGATAAATTCTAAAATTGGTTTATACAGGGGGGAGAGAGCATTGAAATGATTATAGAGAAGTTAAATTCTAAAGGCTGCAGAGTTCTTGAAAACTATGAAACTTTCAGTCGTGTTGCTATCCGTCGTCTTGGTCGACCTCTTCCAGATACTCACTGGGTAAGTTCTAAATCCCATGAATTAAAAAAAAAAAGTTGATTGACTCACTCAACTTCTTTTGAATTCTTTGAATGTTAGAACTTACCCAACGAGCATTTAGAAGAAGTCAATGAAGATGACGGATAGTAGACGAATGAAAGTTTCATAGTTTTCAAGAACTCTGCATCCTTTAGAATTTAACTTCTCTATAATCATTTCAATGCTCTCTCCCCCTGTGTTAAACAATTTCAGAATTTATCCAACATTCAAAAAAAAGATGTGCTCGGCGCACATACCTCCCTAACTGGAAAATAAACACATTTTAACCAACCAATCATCTTTTGCCATACAATGATGTAAGAAAAATGGTGTAAGAAAAGATTATTTAATTTAAGGTTTTGACCCATTGGGAAACTCTTACTTCTCCCTGTATTTTGGTCCAACTTTAGAACTATAATTTTGAAGGTTGTGTTAACTTAATGTGTTGAATGTGTGTGTGTGTGTATACATCACACACACACACACACACACACACATATATATATATATACTTTAGGGTAAGAATGCATTTAAACCCTCCCTAAATTATGTGGGGAGATGAAGAACCATAGGTTCTGTGAAATCCATAGATTCCATACTTCTTCACTACCCTTCATAATTTTGGGTTATATTCATGATAGTTTTGAAAATTTTGTTCCAAACTAATACCTTTTCTTGCATAACGGCATCATGAAATCAAACTACTTGGAGGGTTAGTTTGTTTAGGGTATAGGTAGTTTGTAATCAAATTGCTAAACCCATAATCCCTTAATTTTTTCAACACAGATTCAATGAGACCAGATCGAGAATGAATGTATAATAGGCTTACAGAAGAACATAGGTCTATGCATCCTCAATTTTTGAATGGTATCGAAAGGTTTGTGGAGTTTGCATACGGTCACCCGAATTTGGTGGATGATGACAAAATAAGGTGCCCTTGTTGTAAGTGTAAGAATAGAAGATTTAGAGCGGTTGATGATGTTAAATTGCATCTCATGAGGAATGGGTTTGTGAAGGACTACTATCAATGGGTTTGCCATGGGGAATAGTTGGTTAGTGCCAACTACAGTGAGTCATAGTCGAACACTGATGTTCTAGTGAACGAAAGACCCTTTAATCCATATCATCACATGGTCATTGATGCAATTGGTCCTAGCTTTGACCCAAACTACGGTGCTAATGACGAAGAGGAACCAGAGCCATCAACTGAGAGATTGCATGAGATGTTTCATAGAGCTGAGAAACCACTGAGGCCTGGGTGTGAAAGCCACACCCAGTTGTCAACGGTTGCAAGGTTATTGAATATTAAGTTTGAGAACAATATGTCAGAGGTGTGTTTTGATTCAATTGTGCAATTTTTCAAACAAGCAATACTAGGTGAAGACAAGATGGTGGACAATTTTTATGAAACGAAGAAGTTTGTGGTAGGGCTTGGACTTCCATGTGAAAAAATTCATTGTTGTATCAATGGATGCATGTTGTACTGGGTACTGGGGTGAAGATAATGATAGCAGTAATTGTAAGTTTTATGAAGCTCATCGATACAAAAGTAGGCATAAGAAAAAGGTTTCATACAATAAGATGTACTACTTTCCCCTAACACCGAGGCTACAAAGACTGTATGCATCGGAAGCCATAACTATGCATATACGGTAGCATAAAGAGCACATGCAAACAGACGGTGTGATGTGTGATCCTTTTGATTGTTTGGCTTGGAAACATTTTGATAGCACACATCCACAGTTTGCAAGTGAGTATAGAAATATCAGGTTGGGTTTGTGCACAGATGGGTTTCAACCTTTTGGAATGTTGGGTAAGCAGTATTCTTTATGGTCTGTGATTGAGACACCCTATAATTTGCCACTGGGGATGTGTATGAAAGATTCATATATGTTTCTGACTGTTATTGTTCTTGGACCGAGAAATCCAAAGCAGATATTGGATGTGTACTTGCAACCTTTGATAGCTGAAATTAATTACCTTTAGGATGTTGGTATGGCCACGTATGATATGTCCGTTCGAAGGAATTTCCAAATGAAAGTGGCCCTAATATGGACGATTTTTTACTTCCCCGCATATGCAATGTTGGCAGGGTGGAGTACAGTGGGGAAGAGAGTTTGCCCATATTGTATGGATAATTCAAAGGCTTTTAGTCTTCACCACGGCGGTAAAGTATCTTTGTTTGATTGTCATCGTCAATTCCTTGCAATGAATAATCCTTTCAGACGGAACAAAACTGATTTTATTAATAATAAGGTGGAAAGGTCAACACCTCCACCTATCCTTACTGGGGAACAAGTGTTTGAACAATTGGATGGTTAGGGTTTGATGAAAGTAAATGAACTGGGTGCCGAACAGTACAATGCCCTAATTTGCAAGTCCTATGGTTGGAAAAAGAGAAGCATATTTTGGGATTTACCATATTGGAGCAGTAATCTCATTCGTCATAATATGGATGTGATGCACATCGAGAAAAATGTTTTGAAAATGTGTTTGATACCTTCATGAATTTTGAAGGTAGAACTAAAGATAATGCAAAGACGAGGCGTGATGTGAAGTTATACTGTAGGCGTCCAGAGTTAGAGAGAGATAAACAAACATGAAGGTATCAAAAGGCGTGTTACAGTTTAAGGAGAGAAGAAAAGAAAGTTTTATGTGAATGGGTGACAAATCTAAGGTTCTCTAATGGGTACGCATCAAACCTAGCACGATTTGTTGACATTAACAAGCTTAGGTTGTCTGGAATGAAAAGCCATGATTGTCACGTGGTCATGAAGAGGTTGATACCAATTGCCTTTCTTGAATTATTGCCGGTAATGGTATAGAAAGCATTGACTGAGCTCAGCTTTTTCTTTAAAGACCTTAGTTGCATTGTGGTTAGAGAGGAAGATATATTGAGGCTGGAGAAAGATATTCTTCCGATTTTATGCAAATTGGAGTGTATCTTCCCTCCAGGATTCTTTGACTCTATGGAACACCTTCCGATTCACTTACCATATGAAGCACGTGCTGCGGGCCCAATTCAATATCGTTGGATGTATCCATTTGAAAGGTAAATATTATAAAGTGATTATGGTTGGACAATTGTATTCACCAACCATTAGTATGGTTTATGTGTGTTTAATCAGCTTTTATGCATTTAGGTATCTACGATGGTTGAAAAAAAAGGTCACAAATACTGCAAAGGTTGAAGGATCTATAAGTAATGCGTATTTAGTCGAAGAGGCAGCAACGCTTTTTTTGCATTACTTTGAGCCTCATGCTCATACCAGGAGAAGAGTTTCCTGCAATGAGGATGGGGGTGAGGTTGAATACAGTGCAGATATGTTTTCTATATTCAAATATGTTGGTCGGCCTTATGGATATTCTACGACACGACGTATGATAGATGAAGAGTACCATGCAGCACACACATACATTTTGTTGAACTGGGAAGAGTTGTAACCATATGTCCCGTAAGCTTCCAAACCATGTATACCTTATTCCATTAAACTTATTATGATCAATTTTCTGATGAGTTTGCAATTACCAAATTTAGGATATTTTTCCAATAAATGAGAGCATATGATCCCACTGTAACGGACCAAAAAATTGATTTAATGCTTGAGAGAGACCTATCGCGATGGTTTTATTCTTACGTAAGAAATATCGACTACCTAATTTATTTAGTATATGAATTTTAAGGAATTTTGTGTGTGTGTTCATGTTTTCAACTGTTGTTAGGCACACAAAAGTAACAACGTTATTATTCAAATGGTGAAGGATGTTGCTTTCGACCCATTAAGGACAGTCACTGTAACAACTCTTTACTTACTAGCTATTAGATAGAAAATAATGCTATCTGTTAAAATATGCAGAGTGTAAAACTCATAAATAACAAAAACTTTCGCGCGCTGCTTTTACTTATTTACTAAAAAGTAATATATACAAGTACATATTCAAAATACCGCTAAATATACATAAAATACTGCATTTTATGTATATAACAAAAACTATGCGCGTATAAACAGTGGCCCGCCTGTCCCTCGCGTATCGGCTATCCGCTGAGGTCACGATCAACTGTATCAACTCCATCAATTTGAGACGTGAGAACATCAGGATTATTCACCAAAGGCAGTTTAAGTGTATGCCTTACAACACTAGGAGTGAATTCTATCCAAGTGCCTCTAACCCAAACCTGATTTTTGTGCAAACTAGCCTGACTCAGACCTTTCCTAAAGTTCGAGTAAAATTCTTGAACCAACCCTTGACAAGGATTTTCAAGATTTTCCACAGATTTAGTCCACTCCCGCTTTGTAACAATCGCATTAATTTCAGGAAAATCAGATAAGATAACATTTGATTCACAGACAATGGGGCAAAAAATAATCACAGTATTGAATTTTGTCTCAGCAAAAGGAGAGCAGAAGAGAAACCTTTTACCCACTGATGTCGATTCAGGATCTGATGTTGAATTCTTCGGCAACTGTGGAGCGGCTGGTTGTTTGCCTTTGTCTTTGGCGGGTGCAGGGGATGCCTTAGTGCGCTTCAGTTTTTTTATTGGCTGGTCATCGGAGATGGGAGAATCGCCATCAGAGGCGGTGGAGGGCGATTTAGAAGCGGTGTCGGCACTTGAAGCTGAAGGGTGCGCATCATCAAGGGTTTGTGAGGGCTGTTCTTCCTGAGATTTCTTCTTTGATCGAGCGGCACGGTGAATGTCAGCAAGGAATGATTTTTGGTGCTCCATAGATACACAAGCAGATAATTGTGAAGGTGAATGAATTTTGAGAGTCAATGAATTGCTGACGAATGAATATGTGGAGATTTAAATGAAGACCTCGGCATAAGTATTTGAATGAAATACCTCGGCATAAGTGTTTGAATGAAATGTGAATTCCCAATGTGATAAGGCGTATTAGACGAAGACCTAGATACTCACGTAACCTATTAATGAGGTCTAAATGGACACAACCTAGAGAGAGGTGCTAATAAAAAAAAATGCTATGTGATAACCGTACACTGCATGTGAGCACACTCAATGTGACAATTTATAGAACCGTGACAATGTCTAGAACCGTGAAGGTGATAACTTCCCACCCCCCAGGTAATCACACTATGTGTTTCAACATCCTCTCAATCTGGTGACATGAATGCAAAG
>WYDK02048350.1:0-14384 GCA_009867345.2 Toxicodendron radicans | reverse complement strand
GTGGTATGACCAAAATGGGGTAAATCCTATTCACTTTTTCTTAGGTTTATTTTAATTATAAGAAGATTCTCTTACTTAAAAAATATTTTATTTAACAATCTTAAATATAAGATTCTTTGTTTTAATTAATCTTTGGATAAAGTTGGATTGAAGTTTTTTCATCAAGATATTTCAATTCGGGAAAAAGTTTCGTTACAGAGAACGTGATTGATCAAAATGTTAAGATTTCAATAAATCATAATTTTAAAATTTTGTTTGTGTATATTAAGGCTCATAAAAGTTGACTAAACTTGTTTTATAAAAACATTTCGATGTACATTCGGTTGAATATATAGACTATATTTCAATTCGGGAAAAAGTTTCGTTACAGAGAACGTGATTGATCAAAATGTTAACATTTCAATAAATCATAATTTTAAAATTTTGTTTGTGTATATTAAGGCTCATAAAAGTTGATTAAACTTGTTTTATAAAAACATTTCGATGTACATTCGGTTGAATATATAGACTATATACTGTGTGACCGGTGGAATGCATATGCATCATTATACAAAAAGTTTTTATATTCAATGTGAAGAAGTGCAAGGTTTTGAAATTTTCGGCCAATTCCATAACGCTCTCTGTCCTCTAAGAATAATTAACAAAAAATTAGGTTAAAAAAGGCAATGAAGATGGTCCCAATGTCCATAGAAATTTGGTTTGATTTCACCTCAAAACTCTACAGTGTCATTTCAACTTTTTGCTGATTCCCTCGCTGTTGTCTTTTGATGTGTGTTTTCTCCTTTTGTTGTTGTGTTCAGAAAAAGGGTTGCAAATGTCCAAGTTACAGAGTACCGCTTCTGCACAAACTGAAAACTTACATAACAAGAAAAATATCTACATTATTAATCATAAATTAAACTTTTTGCTTTAGTTTTGCTCTCTAGGGAAAAAATTCAATTATTGTAAAAAAACAAGATTCATGTATCCAAGGCAAGCTGAAACTTGAATAAATTCAATCAAGTTGCCATCGTTAAGTGGCTGCAGAAAGTTTTTAATTAACACAATAAATCATATTCAACAAGGCCTAAAGAAATTATTACACCAAAATTACAAATTCTTGTTATGTACACATGGTTCAAAGAAGTTCCTTTCGAACCTCACAATATTTTGAAAAAACCCTAGTAGGTGATTTGCCTATTTCGTCGGATAGACATGCCTAAAGCAACTAATGTACCATTGCCAAAAAAAAAAAAAAAATTTGAAAGAAATATATATAAGAATGTAACTTAGACAAATTGGAAAGGAAACAAAGCCAACTAAATAATCTTTTTGGTTTTTTACCTTTGAGATCTCATGATCACTCTCTGGTTCTTGCATTGTAGGAGTTTTTTTTACCTCAAGAGATGGCGGAACGCGAAAGCAACTCCGGAAGAAAGGGTGTTGCAAGGCTTGCGCGACTGTGGGCCTCTTGTCGAGATCCCAAGAATAGAGAGATTCAATTAAGCTAATAGCTTCTTTACTCGTTGAGGGAATCACCTCATGAATCCTCACTTGCAGACCCTAGAACTGTCACGCCCTATTTCGGGTGACCCTGACCCCATCAAATCTAGGAGGACCGAGGGGTTCAGATTCCCAAAATGAGGTTGAGATTTTTCGAAAACAATTATAAAATTCAAAATAGTATTTATTACAAAGCAATTTACATAAAAACCTTATCAAAGTGCAATTACCATGTACAAACATCATGCTGATAAACACGCGTCTGCGAACCAGTCGAAAACGTGCCACCTGGGCCTCGCGTACCTTGTATGCAACCTGAAGGGAAAACACTAAGGCAGTTAGCTAGAAAACTCAATGAGTGAAAACACAATATCTAAATGAAATGACTCATGGCCCTCAATCCGCATGAGGAAACTCTTAACCATTCCCTTATAATTTCCCCTAATTCATAAACACTCATTCCCATAACGCAATCAGCATCCTTGCACCACCTTTCCATGATCTCGGATTATCATATTTTCCATTCGATACACAACACCCTCAATTCTATAGATAAGTAGGCATTTCATAACATGAATCCCTTCTACTCACATCGACACCCATTGAGCGTTCATAATCTCTACTAGCCTATACCTGCTAGGTCTTTCCGTGAGTGCTACCCCAGCCAATTCCCCTCTGGATCTATTTAATTTCCACTCCAGCTAAAACCTGCTAGACAATCACAAATATCACCCTAGCCTCACCCGCTGGATAATCACAAATACCCTCTAGCCATACCCACTGGATAATCACAATCGTCAAACTCTCTGCTTAGAGGGTCACCCAGTGCACTCAGCATAGGTGGAAACCCTTATTCGAGCTCACATGTTTACACCACGAGGATCACTCAGCGCACACAACATAGATGGAATCCTCTCCTGTTGATTTCTTTGCTCACATGCAATACTGTCCATACTAGACTCACTTCCAATTGGAAGGTTCAATCATTCCCAATCCGAGCCTTATTCAGGATTACCAACCCACTTCAGCCATTTAAACCGGTTCATCTCTTAAATCACCTCATTATCCCAAATCAATTCTTTATAAACTTATCTGTACTCTGATCTATCAATATTATGTCATAATTCGGTCATTTCGCTATCCTCACCATACATATCAAAATCTCATGCCAATGGTATATATATATTCATATCTGCACAGATATGTTACAATACAGATTTAAACATTTGAAAACCAAATATAAGTCTTTAAAGGAATCGGTTAATTCACTCACCTTATCAGAGCTACTGCCACGCTTATCTTCCTTTGCTCGGGATCCGAAGAATTCTCCTTGCCGAGGTCTCCATGTGGTAATCCACAACAATCATCAATAATACTATCACTAGGAGGTTAATTTAACTTCCTTTTTAATAAAAACTCTCTTATACCCGAATACCAATCACTCATATGAATTTCATAAAACATTAGTTTTTGGCAATTATTAATTTAGTCCCTCTTTGGAAAATATCATTTTACCTCCTCAAATTTTCCACTATTACTATTAAGTCCCTCAACTTTTCTAGTTAGTTAACCCCCTATAGTTTTTCATTATCACACTTAGGTCTCTCAACCTTTGAATTATTACATTTACACCCCTGTCTACTTGACAGGTTTCAAACCTTGCACTTATACCCCCAAATTTGCCAACAATCAATCACAAACGCACCACTGCCACAAAATGCACACATCCATAGTAACAATCAATCACAAATTCCAGCCCAAAAATCTTTCGTCAGCAAACAAAAATGAATACAAATTTTTAATACCTATCAAACAAAAATTAAACTACCTTATATCTTTCAATCTTCAGCTTTAAACTAAACCTCCCTGAGTTCTGCAACAAAACAACAGACAAACATTACAAATAACGCATAGATCAAAAGCCTAGAGTTTGCACAAGAACAATCGATACTGATTCTAAGAAAACAAAACATAAACAAACAAACTATAAAACTAAAAAATAACAAAATAGGGGAAGAAATACACTAACCTACACTTTGGAAACGGAAAATCCTCAAGAAAATGCAAAAACAAACTGAGAAAAGGGAAGTAATCGAGTTTACAAGGGAACAGAGCTCGAAAATTGAAGGAAAATCGAGTTAGGGTTCTGACTAAAATGGTTTTGGGGATTTTTTTTGCGATTATATATCTTAATTTTAGCGACGGCTTACCGACGGATATAACCGTCGTTAATTGTAATGAAAATAAACAAAAACGACGTCGCTGTTTAATTCGCCTCTAATCCGTCGTTACTTTAATACAACTAATTAGTATTCACTCTAAAACGGTGTCGTAATCAAATCCATTTCAAATTCGTCATTAATATTAACAGTAACATGAAATGACGTCGTTTCAATATCTGTCGCTAATCCGTGTGTATATTATTAAATGTAAATACTTCTTGTTTAAACGACGTCGTTCCACATTCCGATTGTAATCTGTCGGTAATATATATATAATTTTAATATTTTTCTATCAGCTTAACGACGGAATATTTTGTAACGGATTTTCTTCGTCACAAAATCGTTGTTAACTTTTTGGCGCCAACTTCGCGCCATAAATTAATGACGGTGTTAATATCCGTCGGTAAACTGTTGCTAATCTCTTCCTAATTTCCCCTTATGGAAAATTCGTATTTTCCATCGCCGTTCCGTTGGTAATTTTCGATGGTCATAAGTCTGTTAGTAATTTTGGTCAAAAATTGACAATTTTCTTGTAGTGGGAAAGGCACAAACATTCACTATTCTTGCATCAGCAAGGTTATTTAGAGAAGTTGATTGATAAGTTCTCGATGAAAGGGTATAGACCAATAAGGCAGCCTCTAGAGAGTCATTTTAAGCTTTTCGCTAAACAATGCTCCAGCTCATATTCAGAGAAGGAGTATATGGAGAATGTTCCTTACTCAAGTGTTGTTGGTTCTGTGATGTATGCAATGGTATGCAGTAGGCTTGACTTGGCTTATTCCATTAGCATACTCAACAGGTTTATGACCAATCCGGGAAGAGAACATTGGTTTGCTATGAAGTGGTTGATCAGATACATAGCTTCCACTACTTGTATTGGGTGAAATATAAGAGACACATGGCTGAAGTGGAAGTTACTGGGTTCGCGAACTCAAATTATGAAGGAGATGTAGACACAAGGAGGTCAACTACTGCCTATTGTTTTATGGTGAGTGGCTGATAAAAGAATTAAAATACCGCGCAAGTGCACGAATCGTTATCATAGTATAGTGTGCAAAATGCAAGGGTCGATTCCACAGGGACTGGATGTGCTTTAGTGATCCTAATAACTATTCCTTATGAAAAGAATGTACATAAAAGTAAAAGAACATACAATTAACAGTAAATGAATATAAAATCTAACTACTTAAAGAAAAGGCCTAGGTTTCTAACTACATCAATGATCCGTTATTCACCAAACTACCGTTCTCTTTACTCTTTTCTAGGGTTTGCACTCTTGTATTTTCAAGGTGTTAATATCTAACTTTAAGCCTTGGGTATTACCGTATGGCGTTCGGACTTAACCCACTTTCTACACCTATTATGAACTAGAGTACTAAACAAAGAACCAATTCGCATTCGGCAGGGCTTATGCTCGAACACGAATCATCCATTCACTAGAGCTAATTGTTGGGCAAAGCGACTCTCATTTCTAAGGTATTACCGTAGGGCGTTCGAGATTAACCTAGTGCTTTCATCACTAAACTAGCTAAGGCGTATAGTCTAATCTAGTTAATGAAAACTCATTAAGAACAAGACATAGACTAAGTTGTATTTGGTAGGGTGTATACTCTAACACAACTCAATCAATCAATACCCAAACTCATCTCATACAATCAATTAACAAACATCAAGGTTGATCAAACCCTAATAACATCTAAAGATTGAATTAAACACAATGAATGAATCAAGAACATGTTTGAATAGATTAAACAAATAGAATATGTTAAACATAACCTTTCAATTAGAATTCATCAAATCCCTAGAAACATCAACTAATTACATAAATGAAAAGAAAAGATTACATAAAAATTAACTAAAAACGTAATTGAAAGGAAAGATTACACCTTGAATCCATGAAGACAATAAAGAACAAAGGAGAGGAGGAGAGGGAGAGTGAGAGAGGGAGAACCCCCTCTCCTCTCTCAAATCACTCTTCACTCCCAAATGCTACCAAGGTTGTTCTCTCTCAAAATGGTAGGGGGTATCTCTCTCAAATGACAAACTTTTCCTTCTATACTAACCCCAAAACCCTAACAAAAGAGCTAAGACGAAAAGCATCGTTTCTAATTTTTCCCGTCGTCGTTGTGGCGAAGACACAAAAACCCGATGATTGCACGTATTTCAGAATGTTTGTGTGTCACCGTAGCGAAGTTCTTCTCTTTTGATACTGAATTTACGGATTTGTCATTGTGAGTTGCTTCTCTTAGATCTTCAATCTTTTTGGTTTCCACATGACTCCGATGCATCCAGAACTCTTCTAATCGCCTTCGAACTTTACCAAACTTCGAAATGTTGCTTTTCATCATGAAAACGCTCAGAATTGCCACATTTTGCTTCTCAAAAGCGTTTTGTCCTAAAATATGAAATAAACACAATTAAGTAGCAATCAGGATCAAAACCAAGTTGAAAGCACTCGAAAATCCTAATAAACTTAAGCATAAAACAATTCAAATCTAGGATTATCAATGGCAACACAGTTAGTTGGAAATCTCAACTCCAACCTGTGGTTGCATTGTCAACAACTCAAGCTGAGTATATCGCTACTACATAGGCAATTAATGAATGTCTGTGGATTCAAAGATTGTTGCAAGAGCTGAAGTTATTGAAGAAGAAAGCAACAGTCTTCTCTGATAGTCAAAGTGTAGTTCACATATGTAGAAATCCAATTTTTCATGACAAGACAAAGCACATTGATGTTAGGTATCACTTCGTCAGAGAGAATGTGATACACAATAAGATTGATGTAGAGAAGGTGCCCACCGAAGAGAATCCAGCAGACTGTGGTACAAAAGTTGTTACTTTAGGCAAGTTTGAGCATTGTCTCTTAACTTGCTTGGAGTTGGAAGAATGTAAATGAGCTTATGTTCGAGCAAAGATCCTTGAAGGGTGTTCAGTCAATTTTTAAGTCTGATTCATATTGAAACTGAGGTGGAATTTGTAGAAATCAGTTCCAATATAAATCAGTAGGTGGCAACATCTGACAGCACAACACTTAAGCATTTCTGAATTTATACGTTGGAAGGAATGATGGCGCAGTTATAACTGACAGTTTGTTATTTCTGTTATAATTAGTTAATTTTGTTATGATGTGTGTAAGCCTATAAAAGGCTATATTTGATATCAGAATAGGAGAGAGTGATTACGTACTGAGAAATTCATTTAGAACAATAATTCTCTAAGATTGAAAGAGTTTTTCTTTCGGGATAGCTTAGGAAGAGTTCTTGGGGTCTTAGGTGAATTTTGTACTGGGATTACTGGTTTAGCTACTGTTCTTAGGTTGTATTTCTCCAGATTCATAGTGAAAGACTGAACTCATCAAGGGGAGTTTAAAAGAGGATGTAGATCATTTGATCGAACCTCTATAATTGTTGTGTTCTTGATTATTTTCATTTTTTGCTTATTTTCTTGATTGTTTCTTTATCACTAGAGTTAGGTGTTGGGTTTGAATTATGATAAAACTCAACACGCTTAATGATTTTCTTTATGTTGTGTTTGGCTGTGAGGCCTCTATTAACTACTGATTTCTATTCAAAATCTTGTCCCCATCTTCTTCAAATTGTGAGGAAATAAGTTATGAAAGCTCTAAAGGCTGAAATGAGAATGGCAGCCTCTTTGGTTCGACTTCACTTCCATGATTGCTTTGTGAATGTGTGTTCAAGTTTTGTAGTGTTAATTTAATTAACATGTCATGTTTAAACTTTAATTACACTTATGTGTTTACATAAGTTTGTGCATGTTGAAACTCTAGCGACATATTAGAGTTTGCATTTCTTTTTTCTTTTTTTTTTTTTCTTTTTTTGTTTAAACTTCTTTATAGCAATTATAAATATCATCGATCAATCATGAGGTTTTACGTCAACATGTGTGACATTTACATTTCTCATGACTAATTAGTTGTACATAGAATCATTATAAGAAAGATTGTCTCATTTTAAGTCATGTAAGCATATAAATATTTATCGATTAGTTGTAGTGAGACACTTTTCGATAATTTCCCAACGTTTTTTTTTTTTTTTTTTTTGGCATCGGAAGACATTATATTTCTTGTAATGAGAGTCACTTATAGATGAGTTTCTTAGTGATCTAATGTATGAGAACTAATGATCATTTTCATTAGATTGATTATTCTTTTTTTTTTTTTTTAAACTTGCTTATGTAGAGTTCAGACTTTGAAAATATGTGTGAATATCTTAAAGAATTTTTAGAATATTATGTATATATAATTTAGTGCTCTTATATTCGTGAATAATCTTTCTATTTCTTATTTGTCATCAGTAGCATGCATGTAATAAGAATATTTGAATTTCAAGCTAATCAGCTTGATGGTACTCATGTGGCAAAACCAAAGGATAAATCCATGATTCAAGTCTCATCACCAACAGAATAAATCATTGGTGCCACATGGGGGAGGCGACCCATCTTGGGCCAAAAACCTTTGGGCAAGACACTAGTCGCAAAACGGTAACAGATTCCTTACACGACCCACGGGTTCAGGTGTTGATAGCATTAAATCCCACGAGCGATAAAATGCATCAACAGTATTGATAGATCTGTATTATACAAGTTAAGATCTAAAGTTGAGAGATGATAAATTAATTAATATGGTGTTGATATGCATAGTGGAAGACCTACTTGGAAAGTTCCATTGGGAAGAAGGGATGGATTGGTGGCTGTTAGGTCCATTTTCTTGTTAATCAGATATGTTACCACACGTTTGTTATTACACAAACAAGTTGCACAATGGAAATGTTAAACTTATCAGAATTTTTACCAAGCTAAAAATTAAGAGTTCATTGGGTTCTTTTTGTGCTAATGTCGAGCATTCAACTGAGCATAAAGAATAAAGCACACAGTGATTTACATGGTTCAACCGAAGCCTACATTCATAGGACCTGATCCAGGAGAAAACGTTTCACTATAGAAAATATTCATGGTACAATTACAAAGTTAGAAACAAGCATCAGTTATGAGAAACCTCTTTTTATCATAACGCTTCAATCTCCATACTCTGGTTGCTCCTCGTTCTTCTACAACTAGTCTTCACCTCGCAACACTCACGGTCGGCCTGAGTTCTTCCAAAGCAAAAAGATGAATTTTTTTTTTGCAATAACTCCTAGCTAAATTGAGATAGTGATGATAATCACAATTTAATTATATCTTGAAAAATAAAATTTCTTCTAAGAAGAACATACAAATTATTTTCAAATTTAAATTCTCTGATCATATTGTAATATTTAAGTTTGTAATTGTATGAATTAATTTATACGAAGAATTTGTATGTATAGATAAATATTTTTATAATTATTTAATTAAGAAGGCGATGGAAACAATGATTTGGAGAAGATCCCACATCATAAATGAAAGAAATTGGAAGAATATGTTTATTCAACATTTGACCATCTATATGGACGTAAACCATCTATATGGACGAAAATTTCTATATATTTACTCAACATTACAATTATAATTCAATGTAAATAACAATAACAAGCAACCAAATGCACATAATATTTTGTTTAAATGAATTCAAAGACTTATCTAATTTCTTAAAAGATTATTTGTATCCATCTCAAGTTTGAATTCTAATTTTAACATTCTAAAAGGTGTTTATCTGATTGAAAGTGATATATTATGATAGGGTACGTACATAATCATAAATTAAAATCATATCAATACGTGAAATGTAAATTTGGGATTAAAATATTATTTATCATGTAAATGTAGAGCAATTTGCTCGATCGAAACATATTTTATAAAAATATTTCAAACCGAATAAACTTGTGATAACAATCATTAATTATGCCGACTTGATAAGATTGTTTAAGTTCAACTCAATGCATAAATATTAATAATTATTTATGTTATACAAAACTTTAATGCATAAAACCGAATTGTTTTAATACATAACGTATTATATTATACAAAACTTTACTATAAATAAGTGAACTATCCAATAGTTAGATACACAATTTTAATTAGACATTTTGGTTTTTTTATTTTTTTATTTTATTTTGGATGTCTATGTAAGAATTATAACATGAATGTGTAATCATCAATCCATCTCAAACATAATCGATCATTGAATTATAAAACCATTATTCATACTTTATTCAATGATAATCCAATAATCACATATTAGTTTATAAAATATTGCATAATTAAATTAGGGATTAGACAAACATGATTGCGCCATTGTTAGATGTCGAAAACTTATTGAATTCACAAATCAATTTATTATCAATCGAAGAATTTGTCTTCCTTTCCAATAACCTTCTGTATGACGATATTTGAAATAGTGTTTAATCTGTCGTATGTTATTGGAAAAGGGACATAGCCCTTTTAATAACAATTTATCGAGCCTTCCCATTACGGACTCAATAAATTTTATAGTCCACACTTGTATCGTCATGACCCAGATTAAATATGTAGTGTATAGGGCTTTCCAAAAGAATGATTACTAAGTCTATTATAATATCTCATTGGACTATATATATTTACATGATTTTATTAAAGTTGAAACCCAATTAATGTTAGCCCAGATGAGGAAAATTTCTAACAAACTCCCACTTGGGCAACATTAATTATTTTTATTTTTATTTGAGAAAAGAAAATAATTTTTCACTCTCAGGTAAATAAACATTTGATTTTGAAGTGACCACTGTTTTTAAGAAAACAACATAGTCCAGAGATAACACTTCGACTAACAATCCTGTCAATATGATTATCAATAATGAACCAAGACAATCTTTACACCCTAAAACGACATAAGATCAATCCATAATTACAATTACTAATAACCAAATCACATGGATTAGTAATCTAGGAGTGTGGCAAGGATAACACTCAACAAAATGATTATAAACATGTATTATTTTCCTGTCAGTCCTCTCTATGATTTCTCTATAACCTTTATACTTTAAAGAAAAGCTAGAAAAAATCTCATAGTTTCCAACGAAGCCTTATCACTTCCAATGAAGCTAGTATGTTTCAACCAATTATTTCGAGATATACAAACATGAAAAACACTTATACAACTATCACCATCAAGAGAAACCTTATTCTTGAGACACAATGTTGTATATTAACAATTTAGATGCACATATGTATATATATAGTCAAATATATCAAAAATGAACATGATCAAAACATATATCAACTCAATTATAAATAAATAATAAGAAGTCAACAATAATACATCAATAACTCCCACTAACCCAGTGCATCATAGGACTCTAAAACACTCATGTTCTCTACATGTTTTTAAAAAACAATGGGTCTAACAAGTCCTTTGGTTAGGGGATTTACCAGCATAGAATATGTTAGGTCCATTTGCTTGTTAATTAGATATGTTACAACACATTTGTTATCACGCAAACATGTTTGCACACCGGAAATGGTTTACTTAAGAGAAATTTTACCAAGTTAAAATTATGAGTTCATTGGGTTCATTTTAGTGTTAATGGCGAGCATTCAACTGAGCATAAAAAACAAAGAACACATCGATTTACATAGTTCGTCCGAAACCTACATCCATGGGACTTGGTCCAGGAGAAAACGTTCCATTATATAAAACATTCATGGTACAATTACAAAATTAGAAACAAGCATCAGTTATGAGAAACTCCCTTTTATCATAACGCTTCAACCTCTACACTCTAGTTGCACCTCGTTCTTCTACAACTAGTCTTCACCTCGCAACACTCACAGTCTGCCTGAGTTCTTCCCAAGCACCAGATGTTGAAGCCACGCTTCAGTCTTCAATCAACTCAGCAACGTAACAAGCAAAAGTTCAGTGGAGTGAACTGACGAGAATCTGCTCACACAGTCAGCACATGTATGAAACAGCAAACTAAAGATGAACAAAATATTGAAAAGATAAATACATCCAAATACAATGAGACTAAACAACCAAGAAAATGCTCTGAAAAACAGAGTTCAAAGAAATGAATGGCAGACTAAAATGAGTTGTTCTTCTCTCTCTCTTTTTGCAAGGAAGAAGATAAATAGAGTAAATCACAAGAGGACAAAATGTTAGGTGGGCAGACAGATCAAATAATCTTTTGCCCAAAAAATCTTTTGTGTGTGCCTGCAAAAAGTGGAGAATGTCAACAAAGGTACACTCTTTTTCTGCATCATCCACTCATGTAGAGACACTTGGATAGTGGTCCCAAAAATAGTACCTTAAAGCAAATCAAAATGAAACAAATAAATGAAAAAGATAATAAACAATAATATCTTCAAAGGCGTCAAAGTCGGACTAAAAGAAGAAAATATCTGATCCAAAAATGTGCTAACATCGCACAATATGGGCACAAACAAACAACAGACATTAAACAATTAAAGTCTGATTGAAGTTTGAGCACATCAGCCATTGTGCTCACACAGGTTCATAATATAACAACAAGATTTTCAACAATCTCCCCCTTTGTCATATTATGAACAACGCATAATCTGTTTTAAAAAAAACACAAACAGAGGTTAATCAACAAGTTATCAAGAAACAACCAAAACAATATTGAAAAACAAAACTCCCCCTTACTTGAAGAGTACCAAAATATTAATCAAAACAAAAATTTGAAGTTCAACATAAACAAGTAAGAACTATATAATATAAAAAAATTTTCTCCCCCTCCATCATCAGAACCAAATCTCTCCCCCTATTTGTTTCATAATTGGACACTCAATGCCTTTCAGACTTTCTGGTTGGAGAAGTGGAAGATTTGCGCTTTCGTTTTTGGCTTTTTGAAGAAGTAGCAAGGGTCATCTCAAATGAGGACAAATGTGCCTTAGATTGCACAGATGTGGTCACATCCTTGTCGGCAGGAGCAGGATCTTCGACATCTTTAGCAGGAGACTCATGGTCATCTGAGGACTCAAATTTCTTAGCAAGGGCAGGCGAATCTTGTTGTGCTGAAGCAGCTGGATCAACCACCAAAAAGATTTGTTTAGGTTGGTCTAGGCGTTGATAGAATGCAGTCTCCATTCTTGTCATCTTATCGGAAAGAAGCTTGAATTTCTTTGACAAAGATGTTTCAATGTTCTGCAATTTTTCAAGAACTCTAGCATTCCAAGTGTTAGTTTTCAAAGCAGAAGGAGAAAAAAAAAACAGGTTTTGAGCCAGGTGTTCCACAGATAGTTGCTTGAAAGAAGAGGCAGAGATGGTTTTAATCTTAAGCATGTGTTCCACACTGGATAGTTTAGGCTTATGTGCTAACACAATTTTGTGCACTAAAGATGGAAAAGGCAGTCCATGAATGATGTTTTTAGACTCTGCAACAACTCTAATGTAAGAATAGATCACAGAGCCTAGATCGATTTTCTTCCTTACACCTATCCCATAAAATAATTTAGCCCTATCAAGTCGAACAGAGGAATTATGCAAAGTGGGTGACCAATTGGACAAAGACACCCTAAACAACACTCGATAAAGTGACAACAAAATGTTTGGCAAGATAAACCCACACTTGGGCCATTCAGATAAAGTACCACCAGACAATGTTTTTGCAAGTAAATTCAAATCATTCTCTGTCAAATCATCAAATCATCAACAATTGGCAATTCCAGGATATTCCTAATCACATCAGAATTGAAATTGATCCAAACACCACGCACATAGCATTGACCAGAGTGTTCACCCTCTTCATCAATAGAAGTACAAAAATATGAATAAAACTCTTGGACAATATGTTGAATAGGAGCAACAATATCTGACACGGACTTACTCCAATTTCTTTTATTGACCAATTCAGCGAACTCAAGAAAATCACTCATATTGACATTGCATTCACACACAATCGGTCGATGTGTTACCACATCCTTGTACCGAGACTCAATATCTTTTGACACAAAATTTGAGATCTTACCAGGTGTGGTTGATTTAACCAATGATTTCCTTTTGGATTTCTCATTAGAGGCAGTTGATTTCAGCTTTAATGATGATGGCTTAACTGGTGTGGGAGACTTCTTTTTTACTTTAAGTGGTTAAACATGATAGTCGTCTAATTTTGATGAAGACTCAACAGATGGCACGTGATTGGATAAGGTATCATCAGAAGAAGACGAGATTGGGGGGACCTCCTTCAATTTATTCCTTTGATTCCTCATTGCTTTCTTAGCCATATATCTAACTTTTACCATGAGAGAATGAAAAGTTTGTCTTTTATAAGCAAGAGACACACGAAGGGTCGAAGGTTAGTGGGGAACACAAACAAAAAGGTGGGGACAGTGGTTGACGGCGTAAAAGTGGTAAGGAGGAATATATATGAGCGATTTTACCATTAGGGTAAAAGTAACACTAGATAAATTTCTCTTAAGATCAACATTTGTGAAGAAAAAAAATGTGAGCAAATAGACTAATGTTATAACACAAAGAGCAAATGTGAAATAAAAAGGGATGACACATTCGAAAAAATAGGGCACTAATGCATGTTAACACACATCCCTATGTGAAGACACAATAAGCCGCATTATTGAAAAACTATTCTAGCTAAAAGAAACACAAATTTGATCAATCTGAAGTTTCAAACAGATTTTAAAGAGTCAAGAATCAACAATATATTGAAATAAGATATCATTGAAGAAATTCTCAATCTTTATTCAATGATCAAAACTTAGAAATTAGCCCACAAAAATTCACCT
>WYDK02048333.1:0-14398 GCA_009867345.2 Toxicodendron radicans | reverse complement strand
ACATATATTATTAATATGATTTTGTTAAATTGTAGATATTAACATATGATACAATAATGTCTATTAAAATTTTATCTAATAAATTAATAAAAAAAATATAATAACAAATGCATTACAATATCATATTTAACCAAACACTGTATTTTGGACTGGTGCTGGTGCGGGTGCAGCTTGGGGCGGGGCGGGTGAAGACCAACACCATACCCACACCCGACCTACACCCAGTGACGGGTTTTGTTTTAAGACCCGCGCCCGCACCCACACCCACACCCACACCCACACCCATACCTGATTTGAACTGATGAAACCCGCCCCAAACGGGGTGGGTCCCCGCCGGTGCGGGTCCAACGTCCATCTCTAGTCCGAGTGCAACTATCATGTACAAACACTATTGATGATGAACATGCGTCTGCGAACCAACCAAAAGCGTGCAGCTTGCAACTCGCATACCTTGTATGCAAACCTGAGGGGAAAACATGAAAACAGTGAGCTAGAAAACAGTGAGTGGATAACACAATTATAATTGGAAATAACTTCAACCTTAAACTTGCATGAGAAAACCTTAACCATTTCGTTAGAGAAAACGCACTTCCCTTATAATTTTCCAGACATGATAATTCCTTAATTCACATTCACTCATGCCCAACAAGGTAATCCACATCTTTGCACCACTTTTCAATGATCATAGATCATCATATTATTTTCATTTAATAAACAATACTCTCATCGATGCCTACCAAGCGTACATAATCCCTACCAGCATATACTCGCTGGATACCCACATTTTACTCACACTCCAGCCTACACTTGTTGGATGCCCACACTTTACTGGCACTCCAGCCTACACCTATGGGATGCCCACACTTTACACACACTCCAGCTTACACCTACTAGATATTCATAATTTCAACCTCAACCTATACCCGCTGGATATTTAGCTACGACAAACCATCCATCGTACCACCATCTTTGTATCCATAGGCTCTACCCTATACACTCCCGGGTAGAGACACTACATACAAACATCCCGACTAACATAACAAAATCGTCAAATACTTTGAGAGTCACCCAGTGCACAACATAGGTGGAACCCTCGTCTCAAGCTCACATGCTATACTTTGAGGATCACTAGCATATTCCATAACATAGGTGGAATCCTCACCTATGGCTCATCACTCGTCCATTTTGTCCTGCGGAATACTCATCAGACTATACTATAAGGATCACCTAGTGTACTCCAAAGCATATGTGGAATCCTCACCTAGAGCTCATCATCGGTAGGATAGACCGTCTCGCGAGAATGCATCAGGCTTACACTCTAAGGATCACCCAACGAACTCCGACATATGTGGAATCCTCATCTGAGCTCACAGACACTCATTATGTCCTGATGGGAGCTACAACCATACGGTAGTATGGACCCTCTCAATCGAGCTCAAGGAATTATTACCACTCTGCTAGTTGTCGTCTAGGGTGGGGAAGGATACACCTCTGATGGTTGTCCTCAACACACTTATATCATCCAACCAAATTCACACACATATAGAGATATAGTTATACATACATGCTTATTCACACCATCATCAATATATGAAATAGAATCCATTTTTAAAACCAAGCAAAATGTGCTTTTTCATGTAAAATATTATTTGGTCCCTCTTTGAAAAATATCATTTTACCCCTAAACCTTTTTATTATTACAAATAAGCCCCTCAACTTTCTAATCTTTCAATTAGCCAGCCTATAGTTGTTCATTATCTCACTTAGGTCCCTCGACCTTTGAAAATCTTACACTTACCCACTGTCTCCTTGACAAGTTTAAAAAATGGCAATTACTCCAACTAAAATACCCAAACTTGGCATTTCTTCTACCAATTTCAATTCAAATTAAAACCCAAAACGCCATTTACACAATTTTGGGGCCTTATTAATAATAGTTCAGTCCACTAATACCATTTAACCCATCAAATAAATAAATAAACCAACAGCTCAACAATCAACTAGGCCTTAATACTAACAACTAGCCATTCTCAACAAGAAGCCCATTTTCTTACTATTAAGCCCACTTGCTTCAATTAAAAACTCATTAACTCCAAAGCCCAAGTAATTCAATTAAACCCATTAACTCTAAAATTCAGCCAATTTCAATTAAATCATTAATTTCAAGGTCCAACCATCTCCAGCCCCTTATTTCAATTAATAAAACCCAACAAAACTAAAAGCTCCAGTCCATTATTCATCCATTTATGTATCAAAAACTCAATCAACAAAAAATTTGGGCCTTATTAATAAACTAAAATGCCAGCCCATCCTATATAATGATTTCAATAATTTCTAGCATTCTCAAACACAATATTAACAATTAATAATTTACTCTAATTACATAAACTAACAACAGTAAAAGTTCAACACTTAAAATTGCCCATTTTAATGTCTTTCTCCCCAACTCCATTCGATAACCCGACCCACATATCCAACAAAATATAAGCACCCAAATATATACACTTGATAAATATCATATTAGCCTTGTTCATAGGTATAAGCAAGACAACCACAACCAGTAGACCTGTAATTAAAGACCAACTACAAGCATTTTCTTTCACGATTACCACCAACTGACACATGCATACAACAATCAAATATACATTCTATAACTCCTAAATTTTCTAGCCTCCATTTGTGTTTAAAACCGTCAACGAAATGACCAAAACGCACCAAAATCCCAGCCACATTGTAACCTTGAAACTGACTCCAAAATACAATCCATACCCACACAATTTCAATTTTAGCCTACATTCCAAGCTCTATTTGGCCAACAATGCACCCCATAGACACACATAATCCAACCACCCTTTCAAACATAAAATTAAGCAAAATGTAGTCCACAATACACATAATTTCAGCTTACATTTCACACACACACACACATAATGCAACATACATATCCATTAACCCACTACTTAAACAAAAACATGATTTAATTTCTCCATAACCGTGTATAACCATTCATCAAAAGAGGCAACATACATATACACAAAAACAATTTCAATCAAATTGAAATTTTAAAAGCATACAATCTTTTAGGCAATAGTCTCCATGCCGAAAACTTCAATTTAAAAAACAAAATTCCCAATAACTCTAACAACAATAAGCTAATGTGAACCTTAGTTCAATACAATTATTCTTCAATAAATTCCTACATGTAAAGTCCATAACATTTATAAGACACAACTAAATCAAATATTTATATTCAACACAAACTCTCACACCCAATGCAAACACCATTCCAAGCCCACAAATCACAACTAAACACTTCCCAATATAGCCCAATCAAAACTCCTCAAATGTAGTCCAATCGAAAACATGCAAGGGAATTATTAAGTAAAACCATCCACTTGAATCACAAATCAAACACCCTTCAATAACACTCAAATGAAAGCATGGAAAAGGCAATATTTAGCTAAATTCACAATTAACACAAAAATTGCATTAAGACATTTAAATATAAATCAGAACTTAACGTACAACATAAATTCAAGTTTTAAGGAAAAAATTGGTTTAATCCACTCACCGAAATTTAGCTCAACCGAAGCTTCCTTGCATACTTAACCACTCTTCTCTTCCATATCTGAGCTTGGGTTTGAAAGTTTTTTGCTGAATTTTCTTCACCTCCATCTAGATCATCTCACTCTCACTCTGTTTCTTCTTTTTCTCTCTATTTTTCTCTATTTTTCTTTCTCTCCTTTTTTCCTCTTCCTTTCTCACTTTTCTTTTTCTCTTTTTTCCACCACCTATTTTAAGTGAACAATATACATCAAATATCTGGAAATTTTCACTTTAGCCCCCTCTCGTTTAAGCTATTGCATTCTACCCCACAAAAGTTTCAGAATCTAACACTTTAGCCCCCCAAAAATACGAAATCAAATTTAATAAAATTTCATAAAATATAGGGTATTACAGAAAACTACTCCCTCTCTTTGTCCATAAGTTTGAATCAAACCTTCAATTTCTATTGGACTTTCAAGTAGGCATTTTTCCTCTTCTAGCACTTGTCTTAACTCTCTTACCTCAACGAGAGACAGATGATTGTTGTAGAGTGGATGCAAAATCTTGACCTTGAGTAGACTCGACAGGAGTAGTGAAAACAAGAGTTGGAAGGACTGGTTCAGGAATAGTTTTCTTTGCATTTTCTACTAGAGGAATCGGAGATGATTGGTTAGTAGGTTGATCTTTTTCATGAGAAATTGGTGGAGAAATATAACTGTCCTTGATCTTCTTCACCAACTTTTCAAGCTTGTTCATTCTTTAATGCAATGAGGAGTGAAGATCTGCCATCTATTAAAGCAATTGTTGATGCATAACACCAACTGTCTTTTCAAAAACCTCGTTAGAAATCATGTATTGCCAAGAGTTAGTTTTAACATTTCTAGTGGCAATTGAAGATGAGGGAACGTCCTTTGGAAGAGATGAAACAAAGCTTTACTTTTTAACAGAAGTTGAAGCAATCAACTTAAGCTTTAAATGAGTCTCATTTGCATGTCTTTTATACTTATAAGGAGCAATAATCCTATGGATCAGGGAGAAAAAAGGCAAGGCTTGGGAAGTACTTTTGGACTCAACAACTACTCTTATATTAGAGTAAATAAAATAGGCAAGATCAATCCTTTTTTACTAGCCCCAACACCAAAAATCAATTAAGTCTTTTCTAATCTAACCAAGGAGTTGTGCAAGGATGGTGACCAGTTGGTCAGAGCAATCTTGAAAAAACCTTATAAAAGGTTGTTAGCACACTGGATTGAAGGTACACACACTGAGGCCATTTGGTTACTGACCCTCAAGTCAATTTTTCAGCCATCTCATCCAAATTTTCAACAATCAACTCATTAGAATCCTCTACCTCAGGCAAATCAAGAACAGACTTAATCACATCAACAGAGAAATCTACCAAGAAAGCCGTAACAAATACTTGATTACAATGAGGACCATGCTTGTCTATTGCTTTGATAAAGTTAGCATAAAACTCTTAAACAAGAGTTTGTGAAGGAATAACAAGATTGCTAACAGATTTTCCCCAATTTCTATTTAACATAAGCAACAAGATTTTTGGAAAATCATCCAACTTAACATGTGTTTAACAAATAATAAGCCCGGAAACAATGTGTTTATTGAAATGGGATTCAAATCTAGGAGAAACAAAGGGTAGTCTTTTGCCAAACAAGGAAGGTTGAGCAGCAACATTTTCTTTCTTCTTTTCTTTAGGAAGTTGAGTCAGCTTCTTGGGAGATTTAGATTTAGATTTTGCAGGAGAGCCCTTGGCAAGCTTCAGTTTCTTTAGAGGTTTGTCAGATGGGAGAGAAGCTGCATTTTGAGAATCAAAAGTTGATGGAGTCTCTGCATTTTTGTTAGCCCTAGCTTTTTTCATTGCAAGCACTTGTGATGTTTTTCTTTCAAAGAAAAACTAAAAGGATCTATGACACAAAATAAATTAGATAAATATTTGAAAGCAATGGAGAGTAAAAACAAGAACCAAAGAGAGGGAATGAAAAACGACGTAAAGAGAGAAAAGCTGAAAAATACTATGTCAGTATAAATAAAAACACTTAACCCTAGAAAAATTAGGAGTTTTACTTAAGTAAAGACACATGCAAAAACAATGTGTGCACATCATGTCCCAATGTCAGCACACATTTTAAAAGACTTAACAAGGTGATGACATTTACAAAGACATTGGCTCATAATGAATATGAAATCGTTCACAGTCATGTTTGCACATAATCTCTATATGTGACAACATTTTTCACACAAGTAACAAACTTTATTCATTTTAGAAACAAAACAAAGAAAATGATAAAAATAAATTACAATCTATCAGAAATTTCACTAGATTTTAAAGAACAAAGATTCTCAATTTGTGTATTAAAACATCAAATTCATTTCCCAATCATGAAATGCACATACATTATAAAGATTATAGCCAACATGTTCAACCAAATGAGGTAACAATTCTTTAAAACAAACATGAGAAAGACTACTATAAAACTTATCATAAGTGTGTGAAGGTATCCTCAAGGGGGATAAATGACACATTAGTCAAACATTTTAATGAAACTCCCCCTTCCCTCATGCCTTTATTTTTAATTCAAAATCACAATATATTTTCAGAATTTTCTTTTTTGAGAGAATGTGATTCATTGGGCAAAGACTTTTTAGAGGTAACCTTATGTACCTTTCACAATAGTCATTTTAAGGGTAGATTTTCCAAAATATAAGGGTCTCTACATTTTAAAAATTACTCCAATTGAGTTTTTTCACACTAACTAGTAAGGTAGCTTTTTCCCAAGGTTACAAGAATACAACTCGATACTCAAGATAAATCAAAGTCATGCAACAACAGGAGTCAAAAAGTGGATACATCTCATACAATATATGCACTCATGCAAGAGAAAAAAATCTGATCAATTTCCCAACACATATTAATATTCCTTGGAAAATTAAAGATAAAAGAAACTTCTTCATGATTGAAACAAGAAGAGAAGCAAATCACTCAACTTGAAGCAGTTCCATTGACTTCCTTAAATTAACAAAAGTTTGATAGTCTAGAGTTTTAGTGAACAAGTTTTCCAGTTAAGAGCTTTGTGCTAACATATGCAAGTGAAATGTTTTTTTCATCAACTAAGTCTCTAATAAAATAGTGTCTAATATCAATGTGCTTGGTCCTAGAGTATTGAACAAGGTTTTTTGAAATGTTTATGGAACTAGTGTTGTCATAATAAACAGTCACACATTCTTGAGAATGACCATAATCACACAACATTTGTTTTAACCACAAAACATATGTACAACAACTCCCTGTAGCAATGTATTCACCCTCTATAGTGAACAATGAGATGAAGTTCTATTTCTTGCTACACCATGGCACAAAAACTCACCATCAATATCATTCGCATAGATTTGTGCATACAAAAACTCACCATCAAAGTGCTTAATGAAAAGGGTTTTATCAGCATTACCTCTCTTGTAGTTATGATAAAGGAGAAATGAGGTAAGTCTCTCATACCAGGCACGAGGGGCCTATTGCAAACCATAAAGAGCTTTCTTCAGCTTGAAGACATGATAAGGTTTGTGTGGATCTTGAAAATTAGCACGTTGTTCCACATAGACCTCTTCCATCAACAACCCATTAAGAAAAACATTCTTCACATCCATTTGATAAAGCTTGATATTTTTAAGTAACATGCAACAACTAATAGTAATCTGAAAGATTCCAGTCGAGCCATTGGATCAAAGGTCTCATTAATGTCCACGGCTTCTACTTGAGTATGTCCTTGAGCTACAAGTCTAGTTTTGTTCCTCACAATGTTTCCAAACTCATTAGACTTATTCTGAAGATCCATTTTGTACCAATGAAATTTATACCTTCAAGTCTAGGAACTAGACTCCAAACATCATTCTTTTCATACTGTTCAAGCTTCTCATGCATGGCAATAATCCATCAATCATCTTTAAGAGCTTGTTTGACATTTTTAGGCTCTACAAGAGAAACATAGCATAAAAGGTTAATTCCAATCAGTCTTTTCTTCTTTGTAACTATTACCTCTTTGGGATCTCAAATCACAATTGATAGAGGATGAGCAATCATGAACCAGGAGGCTGGTTCTTTTCTGATTCATATTCTTTTCTAGGTGATCTCATCAGTTAGATAAACAATCATTTCAATTCTTTCATTATGAAAACGTGATTCAAAAACATATTTTTCTCCAAGATTAGCTCTAGTTGTTATCACATCAGTTGAAGATGTGGGCACATTTGTATGAGCTTCAGAATCTTAAGGTTTGGATTTGTTTTCATCTTCTCGACTTATGGACACATTCTTAGGAGAAATCATATCACCAATTTCTTTAACTTGCGAAAATTCTAAACAATCCTCATTGTCACAAAACACAACATTAATTGATTTTATAATACATTCACTACGCATATTATAAATCTTATAAGCTTTACTGTTGAAGGAATATCTAAGAAAAACATTTTCATCACTCTTAGAATCAAACTTCTCTAAGTTTTCTCTATCATTCAACACATAACACTTACACCCAAAAACATGAAAGTATGAGATGTTTGATTTTTTACCTTTTCACACCTCATAAGGAGTTTGTAGAGTACCTTTTCACATAAACACTTTATTTAAGATATGGCACATAGGGTTGATTGCCTTAGTCTACAATCTCTTACGTAGCATTTTGGCATTTAACATCACTTTGGCCATCTCTTAAAGGAATAGATTCTTCTTCTCCACAACACCATTCTGTTGTGGTGTCTTTAGGGCATAGAACTCATGCCTTTTACCCTGCATATCACAAAAATGAGCAAAATAAGCATTCTCAAACTCTTTCCCATTGTCACTTCTAATTCTCACAACTTTCTTCACCAAGCAATTTTGTTCAACTTGTAACTTCTTAACCAAGACTTGAAAAGCATAAAAAAATGTTAGTTTTTTCTCTTAAGAAGTCAACCCAAGTAAACCTTGAAAAATCATCAACACACATATAAACATACCTTTTTCCACCAATACTTTCAGTTTGCATTGGATAAGTGAGACAAATGTTTATGGGAAATCTTGGTTTGGTTACCTTACTGACAAGGGTCACATACTTTACCTTTTGGGAGTTCAAATTTAGGCAAACTTTACACAATATCCTTTTTGGAAAGTCTTACAAGGTCTTTGAAGTTTATGTGCTCAAGCTTCTTGTGCCATAAATCAACACAATATATCTTTGTGCTAAAACAACAAACTTGATTCGTCAAGAAATAGCAATTATCATTTGATCTATTTCCTTTAAGCAATCAAGCACCTTCACTGTTCAAGACTTGACACTTGGTTTTAGAGAATTGCATAACAAAATTCTTATCACATATCTGACTTATGCTAATCAGATTGGCTTTCAATCCCTCAACATACAAGACGTCGGTTAACATAAGAAATCCTAAATTTTACCTTTCTTTCCATCTCCATAGGTAACATGACCATTATCAAGGCATTCTAGATTGGTCAAAAAGGCTTTGTTACCTGCCTTATGTTCAGAACAACCACTGTCAAAGTACCATTGATCATTTTGAAAGGCAAGTAATGATGTATGAGCAACAAGATAATTAAAATAATACTTGGGTTTCCAAACTTTTTTAGACTTTAAGACATCTTTTGAATGTAATGACATATGAGAAAACACATCATGTTTTCCAAGACAATTTTTCAAATAGGCAATGAGCTTAAAGCACTTAAGTCTGATGTGACATTTCCTACTATAGAAGTGACAAATAGGAACAAATTTCTTTACCTTCACAGCTTGTTTCTCATTTGCAGCAACAACAACAGTCTCTGAAGCCTTGATAAATGTACGCACACCAGACGAGGATGTGCTAGCACCTGGAGTGAAACCTAGACCATATTTATCTCCAAACAATTTTCCTTGCCCAAGTACTTTATCAAGTTTGCAAGAACTTGCATTAAACTTCTCAATAATGGCCTTAGCGTCTGTTAGTTCAATCAAAGTTTGATTCAACAAAAAATCTTTATTAGTCAAGTCAAAAGACAAGGACACATTCTTATCATCAGACAAGGCTTTCTTTTCTTCCGACAAGGTTGAATTTTCAATTTAAGAGACTGTAACTTCTTGATAGCCTTTAACCATTGATCATACATTTTATCATAGGCTTTGTGTTGCTCTTCATAAACATCACATGAATTATTAGATGACACACTCTCATTATCTACCTGATTAACCAGAAAAGCAAGAAAGTTTTCATTTTCCATAGACTCATCTTCATCAATCTCATTCTCTTCCTCATCACTCTCACTCAAGGTAGCCATCACTTTCCCTTTTTTTTCTTCAAAGTGTTAGCACATTCAGCTTGTATGTACCCATATCCCTCACACTTAAAACACTTGATGCCTTTGTTCTTCTTTTCCTTTTCTTTTCAAAACCTCTTTGAAAAATCTCAAGGACTAGACTAATCAGAAACATTTTTCACAAACATTTGTTTACGTTTTCAGGCCACATAGGGTTTTTTTTCATGTTTTTCTCCAAAAATTTGGCAAAGTTTTTTGTGAGCAAGGCATATTTATCATCATTCAAATCACTTATATCAACATTTTCAAAATGATTAGAATCTACCTCATGCTTTAGAGCTAAACTTTTAGCTGATTTCTGGTTGTCAGATTAAGCTCGAAGGTCTGGAGAGATCCAATAAGCTCATCAAGGTCTAGGGAGTCCAAGTCTCAACATTTTTTAATTAAGGTCACTTTAAACATAAATCTCTTGGGAAGAGAGCACAAAACTTTACTGACAAATTCAACATTAGTATAATGTTTCCCAAGCAATAACACTCATTAGAGACATCACAAATCCTACCATGAAAGTATGTAATAGTTTCATCATCATGCATAGTTAGATTTTCAAAGTCAATAACAAGTCTCATCAATCTAGTTTTCTTAACTATGTCAGTCCCTTCATTCTTAATTTGAAGTTAATCCCAAGCATCATTTGCAACCTCACAATTAGCAATTATTTTTAATTGATTGACAAAAATAACATTAAAAATTGCATGAATGGATTTAGAGTTAAAGTTTGCAAGATCAAGTTCTTCCTTGGTCCATTCATCAATGGATTTAGGCTGGGTCTTCATCTTCAACAACAATAATTGATTTCCAACCACTAACAACTGAAATCCAGACCCCATCGGATCTGGGAGGACCGAGGGGCTCAGATTCTCAAAATAGGGGTGAGATTTTTCAAAAACCATTTATAAATTCAAAATATTATATATTACAAGGCAATTTACATAAAAGTTGTATCAGAGTGCGACTACCATGTACAAACATTATGCTGATGAACATGCGTCCGCGAACCAACCAAAAGCGTATTGTCTGTGCCTCGCGTACCTTGTATGCAAACCTAAAGGGACACCATAAAAACAGTAAGTTAGAAAACTCAGTGAGTGAATAATACAATATAAAATGAAATAGCTCATGAACCCTCAATCCGCATGAGGAAACTCTTAACCATTCCCTTATAATTTCCCTTAATTCGTAAACTCTCATTCCCGACAAAATAGTTCACATCCTTGCATCACCTTCCAATGATCGTAGATCATAAAATGCACAACTGTCCCTCCAGCCTCACCTGTTTGATCATCACAACTATCTCTCCAACCCCATCTACTAGATCCTCACAATTACCACTCCAGCCTCACTCACTGGATATCGCAATTATCCCTCCAACCTCATCTACTAAATACACAAACGTCTCTCCAGTCTCCCCCGCTGGATACACAAACATCTCTCCAGCCTCACCCGCTGGATACATAAATACCTCTCCAACCTTACCCACTGGATACCCAAATACCTCTCCAACCTCACCCGCTGGATACACAACCATCTCTCCAGCCTCACCCGCTGGATACACAAATACCTCTTTAGCCTCACCCCGTTGGATACACAAATACATCTCCAGTGTCACCGGTTGGATACATTACCATCTCCACTTTGGGGTCACCCAGCGCTCCTAGCATAGGTGGAACCCCCACTTGTTGATCGCTTGACTCACACACGCTGCTGACCAAACCCCATTTATTTCCAATTGGAAGGTTCACTCGATCCCAATCTGAACCTTATTCAGGATGACCAATCCATTTTGGCCATTCAGAATGGCCCATCTCTGAATTCACCTCGTTTCCCAAATCTACTGCTTACACACTCATCCGTATTTCGATCTATCTACATTTCACCATACTTTAGTCGTTTCACTATCCTTGTTACGTGTAACGAATATTCGTACAGTATAAACATAATTATACATACATATGTAACCATACATACCTAAGCATCTTAAGAACCGAATATAAGTCTCTAAGGAAGCCTAATACTCCACTCACCTGATCGGAACTTCTGCCACGCTAATCTTCCTTGATCGGGATCTGAAGAATTCTTCTCGCCGAAGTCTCCCTGTGGTGACCCACAACATTATCAATAATACTTATACAAGGAGGTCAATTTAGCTTCTTTTTAAATACAAACCCTCTTATACCAAATATCAATCATTCTTAGAAATTCCATAAAACCTTGGCAAATTTTAATTTAGTCCTTCTCTAAAAATTATCACTTTGCCCCTTCAACTTTTTTATTATTACAATTAGTCTAATAACTTTTCTAGTCTTTCAATTAACCCCCTAAAGTTTTTCATTATTACACTTAGGTCCCTCAACCTTTAAATTATTTTATTTACACCCCTATCTACTTGACAAGTTTTAAAAGTAACAAAAGAATCCTTGAAACTCATGTTGCGGCATAGGGCCTTCTGCCCTCTTCATGCCGCTGCACTATGCCGTGGCATGACCCCGATTTTCTGCAATAATGGGCTATGCCGCGGCATGACCCTGTTTGACCCATTTTCTGGGTTTTCCTCCACTTTAACCCGATTTTCCTCTTCTCCCATCCTATCAATCATCAATTCCTCTCAATTTTTCCATCATCAAACAACACTTCACACATAATACAACACATCTATAACCATCCAAACACAATAAACCAATTAAAACACAATTTGATTCAAGCCCTAAAACACCATATTCAACAACTTCATCCAACCCATTCTCTTAACTTCAAATTTCACATTCTCTACTCAAATCTCATTTTAGCAACACATAATCAACACCAATCAACATCCACACACACATATATGTAACACAACACACAATCACTCATTTCAAATCCAACACAAAATCCAACAATAAAAGGTATATACAATGAAATTGATGCATTAATGGGTGTATAATCTTACCAATATACCGGATCCAAGCTCAATTTCTTCAAATCTTCACTTTCTCTCTCTAGCCTTGACACACACTCTCTTTTCTCTTCCACGCCCTAATGAAGAAATTGGGAGAAAATGCAATATCTCACCCTTTATATACTAAGCTACAAAAAAAACATTTGGTCCCACTCTTCTCAATTTTGATACTTTACTCTTATGACCTTGGATTTCTTACAAAAAGCCTCCTCCAAGCTTTTATTCCCGGCAATTGCACCCCAATTTCAAATGAATTAACTTTACACAATCATGTGACACGGGGTGTCACATTCTAACATGGATGGTCTATGAGTGGAAACTCTTTCATTAAAGAAACTCATATTAAGACACAGTAACAAAAGTGGACACATACACTATAGATGTGGGCGCACACACAGAAAACGATCAAATCAGATAAAAAAATGTATACAATCAGTCAAATGCAAGTGAAGCAATAACAAGACAGATCAAAACAAAGCTCAAAAACACAATCAAACAAAGAAATGATCAATTAAAATAATTCTGCAGAACATGCTTTGATACCAATTGAAAGTTTGTGTTTAATCTTAGTACATTAAAACATATGTGGAATGGGATTTGATTTTATTCATTTCAGTTTGGAGGACAATCAATCAACAACAGCATAAAAAACAACCATTCAAAGACATAATGTAAAGCACACCAGAGATTTTACATGGTTCGGCTAACAGCTTACATCTATGGGACTAGGTCCAGCCAATCAAAAATCCATTAGCATCAAGCACTAATGTCAATACAATTTTAATATAAAACAATAAAGAGTAGTAAACAACTTTCTGCTCACTGATTTGACTTCACTCTCTTGATTGAACACCCACTCTGCCACGACTAGATTGGACCCAAGAAATCTCTTGGATGTCACAAACTTAACTTGAACTTGGACAACTGAGAGAACTCTTCTCAACACACGAACTTGAAGTTGCCTTCAAGCATCACCAATGGAACCACGTTCTAATAAAACACTCAACCAACAAGTTGAGATAATCAAAATGATAAGTGATAAACAAAAAGGGAAACCTGAAGAATGAAAAATACTCTAATAAAATTCAGAGAACAAATGGGTAAAGAATATTCAGGTTAGCCAAAAAAAATGCAAGGAAGAAGATGACAATTTATAGTCCTTGCAAAAACAATCTCATTAATACATGTGGCATATAACTTTTTCCAACTTTTGATGGACCATAGACAATATCTTACTAATCTTGTAGGACCACTTAAGGATAGTGAGACACCTGTAAAGTAAGATTACACACAAAAGTATGAAAGAGAAAATAACTTGAAGAGCAAGATATTAGTAAAATAATGCCACATGTACTAGGAGAACAAATCATTAAAATGTTTACACATCTGACACAAATGTGCTCACATATTTGCAATTAGTTCAAACAAGAAAATGTACACACATTTAACTGAATGTTGTAACAGTGTAAACAAGAAAAACATGATTGTGCTTAAGGACATTAAATGACCAAAACACTTTCATAAGTTGACAAAAATACTTATACATACATATA
>WYDK02048323.1:0-14399 GCA_009867345.2 Toxicodendron radicans | reverse complement strand
ACAATAAATGAAACAAGAGTTCAATGAGATGAGATATCAAGTAAATATTTCATTAAATCATCAAGCCTTCAAGTGAGACTACATTGGATACCAAAGTAGTGTTTAGTTACACATGAATGAGGAGGGAAAACCTCAAAACCGTGGTTCCCTCTTTCAGCATATGAATCAAGTATGAAAACCCCTTCTAAACTAACCCTCTTTGTATGGTTTTCCTAAAACTAAAGGTTTTCTATCAAACCCTAGCCTCCAAAAGTGTATCCCCTTTTACAAAAATCAACCCCTTTTATATACTCCCAAAAAAATATAACCTAAAATTCACTGAACTACTAAACACGACATTTCAAAAATCACAATGTCGCCGCGGCAACAAACAGAAATCCCGTGAAACAAAATTCCAGGAAGCTTGTCGCTGCGGTGACAATGGATTGTCGCTGCAGCGACATTCTCTTGGCTTGAAGCAGTATTTACGGTTTTGCCACTACTGTGTTCTTCAACCATTCTGACTTCTGAAAGGTTCCCGACGCGTCCGGGACTTTTCTAATCATCTTAAGATTTCATAAAACTTCTGGATGATGTTTTTCTTTATAAAAACGCGTCGTAAATGTCATGTTTTGCTTCTTGAACCTGTTTTGTCCTGAAATAGAAAATAACGCAATTGAATGATATTCAAGATCAAAACTATTTAAAAAGCATATGATAGTCCTAATAAACTTATGCATAAAACAGTACAAATCTAGGATTATCAGTAAGGCAAATACTGATGTGTATATGACTAGCTCCAGTTCACATGGTGGTAAGGGATTTAAGTGTCAATTCCAAGGTGTATCCCAAAGAAAGAGAAACAAAGACTAGGCTCAAGGAAAGAAAAGAAAGTTTTTATAAACATAGAAAAGGAAAGTATCCTGCCAAAAAGAGAAATATGGAAAAAGTTAAATGCTATAACTGTGGAAAGAAGGGACATTTTGCTTGCGATTGTAGCAAGCCCAAAAAGGTAAATTACTTGTTTGCACAAGTAAGTTCTATAAATGTTTCCAGTTTTGTTTTTCTAACTGAATCTCATCCTTTGTGGACTGTAGATTCAGCAGCCACAGACCACATAGCGAGAGATAAGAGTGCTTTCGTGGAGTTTTGGCGAATACCACGAGAAACAAAATGAATACATGTAGGTACCAATTCAAGAGTGGAAGTTAAAGGGATTGACACATACAAGTTGATCATGCGTGGAGGTAGAATCCTATACCTACATGACATGTTATTTGCACACGATATTTGTCGAAATTTGATTTTCGTGTTAGAACTTATTGAATTAGGTTTTAATTTGAATTTTTCAAGTACTGGTGTCCATTTATTTTTGGACACAAATTACTATGGTTGTGGTTACATTTCTGATGGTTTTATTGTACTCGATGTTGACTATAATTATAGTACTGCTTGTTTTTTCTTTCATTACATCTTCCAATAATGATGATGTTAATGTATGACATGCAAGACTTGGTCATATTGGTTAACAATGAATGAACATCCTAGAAAAATAGGGTTTGCTAGGAAATTTGAATAAATTATAATTGTCTACTTGTTCTACTTGTGAGCATTGCCTAGTAGGAAAAGCAGCTCGAAAACTATTTGGAAAAGCAATAAGAGCTGAAGTTCCACTGCAATTGATTCATTCTGGCATATGTGGTCCAATGAATGTGAGGGCTAGACATAGGGCTGTTTATTTCATCACATTTATAGATGATTTTACTCGATATGGTTATGTATTTTTGATTCCTCATAAATTAGAAGCTTTGGAGTGCTTTAAGAAATTAAAAAAATTAGTTAAGAATCAATTAGATAAGAAAATAAAACTTCTAAGAACCGATCGAGGTCGTGAGTATCTATCTGATCAGTTCAAAAATTTCTATGATGAGATGGGAATAGAATGCAATTAAATATGCTAAGAACTCCGCAACAAAATGGTATTGTAGAAAGAAGAAACATAACCTTACTTGAAATGGTGAGGTCTATGATGGCACAGGCAAATTTTTCTATCACTTTTTGGGGTGATACCTTATTGACTACCACATACATACTCAACTGAGTTCCCTCCAAATATGTTACTATTACATTATATGAGTTATGGACAAATCAGAAACTCAATTTGAGTCTCTTAAAACTAGGGGATGTGATGCCTATGTTCATGATCCTTCCCATAAATATGAAAAATTAGGTCCAAGGGGGAAGAAATGTATCTTTATAAGATACTCTGAGTATTCCAAAGGATATGTGTTCATAGGAGAACAAGAAAGTGGTAACATTACTGAGTTTGAATCATGAGATGTCACGTTCTTAGAAACTGATTTTCCTACGAAGGGTGAAATTGGTCATGTCTTATTTCTGTATGAGACTCAAGACCAAGACAATTCTGCGACTGAAGAGCAGTTAGTTGTACTACATCCCAATGATAGCAATATGAGAGTTGATAATTCAGTTTCAGATCCTCCATTGTTTCCTACTAAAGATTCAACTATAATAGTTGGTTCAAGTGGGAGTAACACCAATAAATCTCCAATACATCGAACAAACAGGAAACACATTCCACGTCGACGATTTGGGATTAAAGGGGGAGTTTTTCTAGTTACTCCATAAGATGAAAAAAAACCAAGAAATGTAAATGAGGCTCTCAAATTCCCTTCAAAGGAAAAATGGATGAAAGCAGTGGAAGAAGAAATGAAGTCTATGAAATCAAACCAAGTACGGGAATTGTTTGATTTACTGAACAAATGGGTTCTCAAAATCAATCATAAAGCTGATGACAATATTGAAAGATACAAAGCTCGCTTAGTTGCGAAGGGGTATACGCAACAAGAAGGAATAGATTATGAAGAAACATTCTCACCTGTTGTAGGGTTTACCTCAATCCGAATTATTCTAGCTATAGTTGCAAACATGGATCTTGAATTGCATCAAATGGAAGTAAAGACTGTTTTTCTCAATGGAGAATTAGAGAAGAAATCTATATGGAACAACCAATTGGTTTCACTAAGGAAGGCCAAGGACACAAGGTGTGTATACTGTTAAAGTCAATTTATGGCCTCAAACAGTCCTCAAGACAGTGGCACCTTCGATTTCATAATGCGATAATGTCGTATGATTTCAACATGATTAATGAAGATCACTGTGTATATACAAAAAGATCCAATGTTAAATTTGTGATATTCTCATTGTATGTCGATGATATATTAATAGCTGGAAATGACAAAGGGTTTGTAAACGAAATCAAAGATTGGTTGTCATCTCATTTTGAGATGAAAGATATGGGTGAAGCTACATATATCCTTGGAGTTAAGATTTCAAGGGATCACTCAAGGAAATTAGCATCTCTTTCACAAGAGCCATACATTAAGAAAATCCTTGAATGATTTCATATGCAGGATTGCAAACCCATAGACAACCTTATCTCTAAATGAGAGACTTTGAGCCGTAGAATGTGTCCTTGGACTCTACAAGAAAAAGGAACAAATGAAAAATGGTCCTTATATAAGTGCTTTTGGAAGTCTCATGTACTCCATGATGTGCACAAGACCTAATATTTGTTACACTGTTGGGCTAGTGAGCAAATATCAATCTGACCTAGGACAATCACACTGGAAATGAGTGAAGAGAATCTTAAGATATCTAAAAGGAACAACTAATTACTCACTATGTTTTCAAGGAAATGATTTACACTTGAGAGCTACACCAATGCTGATTGGGGAGGAGATTTGGATGAGAGGAAATCTACTTCCATATACGTTTTCTTACTAAATGGCAGGGTCATATGTTGGAGTAGTAAGAAACAATCATATATAGCATTATATATATATATATATTCATCGATATAGGAACTAAGCTTGATGCAACCGGATTCCCTTTCCTTAATGAAGATGAAGGAAGTAAGTTGCATTTGGTAAATCTTATAATAAGATTAAGATAAAGGCTTCACACAAAGGGGGAGTTAATGGGCTACTATCCCTAATACACTTAGATAAGGCACATAACTAATAGCAATTGAAGAATAATCTGCAGTAGAAGAAGGTGCAGCTATTATATATATATATATATATATATATATGGGAATATGAGTCGAAGCAATAACACGAATATTTCCAGTGGAACAGCTTTCACAATCCCTGGAGAGATAGTTCACTAATAGACCGAGGGATAAGTAATTCGATTCATTCACATACAAGTGAAATCCCCTAGTATATGAAAGAGTGAAAAAGTGCTTTTGTTGTTGTAGAATAAGAAGCCTTCGTATCATAATGCATGTATTTAATTTATTTGGGCTAATTAGTCAACGGATTAAGTCTAATATATATATATGGGAATATGAGTCGAAGCAATAACAAGAATATTTCTAGTGGAACATCTTTCACAATCCCTGGAGAGATAGTTCACTAATTGTGACACCCCGTGTCACTGGATTTTGAGTGTGAAGTTAATTTACTTGAATTTGGGGTGCTTTTGCTGAGAAATGGAAACTTAGAGGAGACTTTTGCAAGAAATGGGAAGCATGGGGGCTAAACAGATATTTTACAACTTAGTATATAAAGGTGGGAATATTGCATTTTTCCTATTTTCTTTCATTTTGGGCGTTGAAGAGAAGAGAAGGTAGAGAGAGAAAGTGAAGATTTGATGGAATTGAGCTAAAATCTGGCTAATTGGTAAGAATATGCTTCCATTTATGCTTTAATTTCATTATTATCATATTTCTCCACCCTTTATTGAGTAATTGAAAATGAGGATTTTTGGGTTTTAATTAACGGATAGATAATGGTGTAAATTGAAGCAGGTTTTGGTTGTATTGTATAAATGAAATGTTGTGTGTATAATGTGGGGGTAAAAAAGAGTGAATGGGTGAGAATTATGACAGATCTGTGGTGCACAATCTGGAAAATCCAGAGTGTCGCCACAACAACAATAGAGTGTCGCCACGGCGACAATGGAGTGTCACCGTGGCAAAGTTCAAAATTTGAAGTGTCGCCGATGCGACAATGGAGTGTCGTCGCAACGACAAACTCTCGGGTCCAATATCGCCGAAGCAACAAGGGGGTGTCTTTGCGGCGACAATACTTAGAGGATTCTAGAGAATCGGGGGTGGAAATGCAAGATTTGAAACCTGCAAGTAGACAAGGGTGTAAATGCAATAATTCAAAGGTAGGGAGATCTAAGTGTAATAATGAAAAACTATAAGGGGTTATTTGAAAGATTGAAAAATTTGAGGGCCTAAATAATAGTAGAAAAGTTGAGGGGGGTAAAATGATATTTTCCAAAGAGGGACTAAATTGACATTTGCTAGAAACCAAAGTTTTATGAAATTCTTGAAAGTGATTGATATTCAGATATGAGAAGATTTGTATTAAAAAGGAAGTTAAATTAACCCCTGGTGTTAGTATTATTAATGACTATTGTGGATTACTACAGGGAGACTTGGCGGGGAGAATTCTTCAGATCCCGGACAAGGAAGATAAGCATGACAATTACTCCGATCAGGTGAGTGGACCATTAGGTTTTTGTAGAGACTTATTTTTAGTCTTTAAGATGCTTAGACATATATTGTTTGATATGTTGGTATGTCTATGTATATATATGGCACGAGTATTTAGTGCGTGTGGCGAGGATTGATAAACGACTAAATCATGGTACAATGTCGATAGATCGAAATACATATTAGCTTATAAGGAGTCGATGTGAGAGAATGAGGCGGTTTAAGAGACGGACCAGTTTTGGTTTAGATGGCCAAAGTGGACTGACCACCCTAATCAAGACTCAATTGGGAGTGAGTTGGGTATGATCGACATTGTTTATGAGTGAAGTGACCAACAGGTGAGGATTTCACTTAAGCTGAGTGCGTTGGGTGATCCTTGGGGGTGCAAGCCTATTGAGTATTCCGCAAGACAGAGCGGAGGAGTAATAAGCCACATGAGATGACTTCGCCCATGTCGGAGTTTGATAGGTGAGTCCTAGAGCATTTGATTGATATGACATGTAAATTGGGTGCTCCTTATAAGGCCTCTACCTAGGGTATAGGATGGAGTCTATGAACACGGAGATGGTGATATCCAGCGGGTGAGGCTGGAGAGATGTTTGAGTACCCAGCGAGTGAGGCTGGAGAGATGTTTGAATATCTAGCGGGTGAGGCTGGAGAGATATTTGAGTATCCAGGGGGTGAGGCTGGAGAGATGTTTGAATATCCAGCGGATGAGGCTGGAGAGATGTTTAAGTATCCAGCGGGTGAGGCTAGATATGTTTGAATATCCAGTGTGTGAGGCTGGAGAGATGGTTGTGATATCCAGCTGGCGAGGCTGGAGAGATGTTTGAGTATCCAGCGGGTGAGGCTGGAATAGTATTTGTGATATTCAGTGTGTGAGGCTGGAGAGATAATTGTGCGGTGTTGACTGGTATGGTAATTGTGAATATTCAATAGGTATAGATGAGTGTTGAAATCTATGAGTCTAGCTAGTATAGGTTGGGACAAAATTAAGTATATCTGATGGTCGTTGGTCAGGGGTGGTATTATGGATATCTGATGAATTTAGGGTGATAAGATTGTGGACAACTGATCGTATCGATATCGGTAAGAGTGAGTTTTATGTCGGGAATGACTATTCATCTATGGCAATGATGGTGTTGCGTATCTAATGGAAAAATATGATGATCCAGGATAATGGAAATGTGGTGTAAGAATGTGAATTATGTTGTTTGGAATGAGTGATTATGAATCAAGGGAAATTATAAGGGAATGATTTAAGAGTTCTTCATGCTGAGTGGGAACCGTGAGTTATTTTCAGTTGTATTATGCTTTCGACTCACTGAGCTTTTTAGCTTAATATTTTAATGTTTTTCCTTCAGGTTTGCATTCAAGGTACGCGAGGCGCAGGCGACACGCTTTTGGTTGGTTCGTAGACGCATGTTCACTAGTATGATGATTGTACATGGTAGTTGCACTCTAATACAATTTTATGTAACTTGTTTTGTAATAAAGACTATAGTTTGAATTTATAAATGGTTTTCGAAAAATCTTACCCCATTTTGGGAATCCGAAGCCCTCAGTCCACCCGGATCCGTCAAAGTCAGGGTTACCCAGATTGAGGTGTGACAATAATTGTAAAGTTGGGCTCCAGATGTTAAGTATGTCAGTTATTCATGAGTATCAAAGTGGCGCAGTGGAAGCATGTGGGCCTATAACCCTCAAGCCTAGGATCGGGAAGATAAGTTTCATTATTAAGTGTAATGGCATGTGATTAAATTGAAATGTGAAGATTTGTTTCATCAATGCTATGTGGGTAGAATATATATGCGATTTATACAAAATGGGTTAAAGATATTATTTCGATATAAGGGTTTTACTGTGCAAAATCTGATCAACTGAGATTTCATGAATTGTCTGTATGATATGGGTAGTGGTTTGAAGATGAAATTTAGGAGGTGTTGTTCTAGATTTCTTGAGTAGTAATTAGGATTTATTTCACTCAAAAACTCGAAGTATTGAATTCTCTATGAATTTTTGGAAGTTTGCCCTGAAATTCGGGAATTCGGGTCTTATGTAGAATGAGTATTTTTGATAAATGATTTGGTGTGTCCATTCTTATCCAAATTGGGTGACTTTAAATTCGGGTGAATCCTATGCGCGTCTAGTTTAAATTTGGAGGTTTTGTGAAGTTTCAATTAAGGGTTGAATTGTTATGAATCTTACAAGTCAATAACCTTAATTCTGGAAACAGTTGGCAAATTTGAATGAGTTGAAAGAAGATTAAGTCTTAAATGGTTATTGCCCCTTGAATGACTTGAATAATTTGTTGGACCTTATATGTGCCTAGAATGCCCCATTAACTTAACAATATTTTGATGGGCCGTTCCAATGGAGTTCTTGGAATTCGCGATGCACCCTTGCATTGATGTTCAATCAGTGTGACACTGAACCTTTCCCCCACATGTGGAAACCGTGGGCTGATCCAAGTAAGCGTGACTTGGAGTTTTAAGAGCGCAGATTGAAAGTGTGAGAAAGATAATCGGGTGCAATACCGGAGCTGCCCTTTCGAGCATGTAAATTTCAAGGACGAAATTTTTGTAAGGGAGGTAGATTGTGACACCCCGTGTCACGGGATTTTGGGTGTGAAGTTAATTTATTTGAAGTTGGGGTGAAATTGCAGGGGAATGAAAGCTCGGAGAAGGCTTTGTAAGAAATCCAAGACTTGTGGGAGTAAAGTGTCAAAATTGAAATGAGTGAGGGCCAAATGGATATTTGTCGAATTAGTATAAAAAGCCAAGTTTCTCTCGTTCGAGAGATGAAAAACGTGAGAAACAATGGAGGAGAGAGAAAGAAGAGAGAGAAATGAGAAAAAGGAAGAAGAAGAAGAAGAAAGAAGGAGAAATGAGTTGATTATGGGTAAGTATAATATCCTAAAGCTTTAATCTTCTTATAATTTCTTGTGTTTTCTTGAATTTGTGTTAGATTTGTAATGGGTGATAATTGGGATTTAATTGAGGTAGATATTTGTGTGAATTAGTGGTGGTTATTGGTTGTTCTATGTGAAGTTCTATGTAGCAGGTGTAATGTGGGTTAAAAAGGGAGTGATTGGGAGAGGAAAATAGGGAGATCCATGGTGGACAATTTGGAAAACTCAAATTGTCGCTTCGGCGAAGTGCTTGTTTGGGGCTGTCACTGTGGCGGAGTTCCAGATCTTCAACTTCGTCGAGGCGACAAGATTGTGTCGCCGCGGTGAAGTTCTTGCATGAGCATTGGGCGAGGGACATTTCCAAATGTTGCCGAGGCGACAACCCGCGGCGACGTTCTTTCGAGTAAGAAGAATCCAGAATGTCGCCGTAGCGACAAACTCTAGGGTTTGTTTGTCATTTTAGGGTGTAAATGCAAGATTCGAGACTTGTCTGGGGATAGGGGTGTAAAGGGATATATCAAAGGTTAAGGGACCTAAGTGTAATGATAAAAACTATAGGGGGTTAGTTGAAAGGCTAGAAAATTAAGGGGCTTAATGGAAATATGGAAAGTTTAGGGGGTAAAATGATATTTTCTAAAGAGGAACTAGATTAATGTTTGCCAAGAACCAAAGTTTTATGGAATTCTTATGAGTGTTTAATATTCGGATATAAAGGGATTTTTATTAGAGAGGAAGTTAAATTGATCTCCTGATATTAGTATTATTGATGATTGTTGTGGATCACCATAGGGAGACCTTGGCGAGGAGAATTCTTTGAATCCCAGACAAGGAAGATAAGCGTAAAAACAACTTTGATCAGGTGAGTGGATTATTAGGTTTTCTTAGAGACTTATATTCGGTTTTAAGACGCTTAGATATGTAATATTAAATATGCATGTACATTTATGTATATACGGCTCGGATATTCAGTACGCATGGCAAGGATAGAGTAACGACTAAATTATGGTACAATGTTGATAGATCGGAATACGGATAAGCTCATAAGGAGTTGATTTAGGAAAATGAGGTGAATTAAGAGATAGGTCGGTTTGAATAATCAAAGCGGATTGGCCATCCTGAATAAGGTTCAGATTGAGAGCGATCGAATCTTCCATTTTGGAATTAATTGAGTTTGGTCAACATTGTGTGCAAGTGAAGTGATCAACATGTGATGGTCCCACTTATGTCGAGTGTGCTGAGTGACCCTCGGGGTATAAATCTGTGAGTTTGAGGTGGGGGTTCCACCTATGCTGGGAGCCCTGGGTGACCCCGGAACAGAGTGTGGTTTTGTGATTATCCAGCGGTTGAGGCTAGAGGGAAAGTTGTGATGATCTAGCGGGTGAGGCTGGAGGGGCAGTTGTGTATTTAATGATCTACGATCATTGAAAGGTGATGCAAGGGTGTGAACTACTTCGTCGGGAATTGACGATTATGAATCACGGGAAATCATAAGGGATTAATTTAGGAGTCTCCTCATGCGGATTGAGGGCCATGAGCCATTTCAATTATAATTGTATTTTCCACTCACTAAGCTTTCTAGCTCACTATTTTAGTGTTTTCCCTCTTGGTTTGCATTCAAGGTTCGCAAGGCGTAGGCAGCATGTTTTTAGTGGGGTCGCAGATGCATGTTCATCAGCATAATGTTTGTACATGGTAGTTGCACTCTGATACAATTTTTATGTAAATTTTTTTGTAATAAATAATATTTTGAGATTTATAAATGGTTTTCGAAAAACCTCACCCTCATTTTAGGAATCCGAGCCCCTCAGTCTGTCCGGATTTAATGGGGTCAGGGTTACCCGGATCTGATAGGGTCAGGGTTACCCGGATCCGATAGGGTCAGGGTTATCCGGATTGGGGTGTGACATTCTCTATCTCATATTCAGCTTCTTTTGAGTTAAGAAATATTTTAAACTCTTATGATTGGTGTAGATATTGCACTTTACTCAATACAAATAATGCCTCTATATTTTTAATGCAAACACCATAGCGGCCAACTCTAAATCATGGTAGGATATCTCGTCTCATACTCCTTCAACTTTTGTGAAGGATAAACTATCACTCTGCCCAGCTGAATCAATACTGCTCCAAGGCCCTTTAATGAGGCATCCGTATAAATATCATACTCTACACCTTCCTGTGGTAACACCAAAATATGAGTTGATGTCAATCTTCTCTTTAATTCTTGGAAACTCCTTTCACAAGCATTTGTTCACACAAAAGGAGTCCCCTGCTTGGTCAGAGCCGTGAGCTGATGAACGTTATAAATGCATGTATATTCGGTGATTCGGTGAATAGATTTTAGGAAATTCAGAGGATAATGTGTTATTTTTGTATAAGTTTCTATTTACATTTCTATTTGCAAGAATCATGGGTATATTTTGTGAATTTTCAGGTATTTAGGTGCTAAAAAAATGAGGTTTTCTAGCATGCATATTGAAGAGTGAAGAATTATGATCGTGTAGTAACAAATAGTTCGAGAATCATAGCTCAAACGAACAAGTTATGAAGTTTTGAAGTTTTGATGATTGTTCACCGCAATGGTACTATTCACGTACTGCAACGATGCTATTCACTTGCTGCAGCATGATTGCTAGAAAAAGTGCTCAATTTGGGCAGAAACCTCATGCCGCGGCGCAATGCGGGAATTTATGATTGTGCCTGAACATGCTTCACTTAAATAAGTATAACTTGAACTACACAACTCTGATTAACCTGATCCTAGTGGCATTAGAAAGCTAAGAGATGGAGATACAAATTTTATGTTTTTGGAATGACACAGTTCGACTTTGAAGATGGTTAAAATTTGGTTTGAAAGTTACATTAGTGCATAGAAGACAAGCAGCTCATGAAGAAAAGGAAAATTTCCACTTTTCCAACTCCGATTTTGTCTTGTTTATTCCTAAAACACCCTTAGTGACCTAAAACAATAAATAGGCTTTTGTAATTTAATTTAAGAGATTTTTGAGACTTTTGAGACTTTTGAGACTTTTGAGACTTTAAGACTTGGAGACTTTTACTTTTACTTCAATAAGAGGGAGTTTATATTTGATTTTTTTCCTTCTCTAAAAGGAGGGTAACTTTCTCTTTCCTTCTCTGTTCTATCTTTGTGTTTTTTTGTGACTGTTCTTTGTTTTATTTATTTATTTGAACTTTTGGTTTTTATTTGATTTTTTATTTTATTTGATTTGAGTGTGTTTTTGTTGTTTTCCAAATTAATTTATATGTCAATGATAATAACATGATTGCAATGACATGTAGCATATAGAATAAGTCAAATTTTACTTTGGTTTAGGAATAATTTCGGATGTTGGTTTTTGCCGTAGTTTGAGGCTCTCATGAATGTGGTGTGTTTGGTGGGCCAGTTTTAGCATTTAGGGATGTTTTGAGTGTGACTTTTTTGTGACATTTTTGAGATCTCCAAACTCTAGAACCTATTTGATGAGAACTTGAGGTGAAATCCTAGACGACACATGACTTAAGAAATGATTTAGGCCATCTTTGGACCGTTTGTGCCTTTCAAGCCAACCTATATTTTATTATCTCTAGTCACCCCTTTGTGCCAATACATAATATATTAGCCTTGATTTTCTTTCATTTATCCCACAATAACCTATCCATTTTTAACCCTAAACACATTATCATACCCATGATTTTTAAGAGGAATTGATCTGAATTCATGCAAAGTGAGAGAGAGAATGTGTGTGTTGTCTCGAAATTTGTTAAGGGCATTCAAAAGAATGGGTTGAAGGTTATGGTTTGTTTAGAATATCAAGGTAAAAAGGGGAATGACTGTAATATCCATGCTTCCTAAATTTGATTCTATTTGTTTATCAAAAAAAGAAAAAAAAAGAAAAAAAAAAAAGAGAAGAAAAAAAAGAAGAAGAAAAAATGAAGAATGAAGGAAGTATTTGAAGTGTGCAAATGCATGTGTGGTTGGGGAGAAAGACGCAACAAAGGTTACAAGCTTAATAAAGTCCTAATGATCTAAAGTTATGTGATTGTTTACATTAGTGGAGAGTGGTTTGAAAAGTAGGCCTATGGAGTTTGTCTTTACCGAGTTATACTCATATTTTCATTATTTTTTTGGGATCAAATTTTTAGTCTACGAATGTTGCACATGAAATTATTTCTGGTGTTAGGATTGACAGAATGTGGATTACTGGATGATAGAGAGTTGAGAGCGAAGGTGAGATTGATGTTTAGAATGTTCTTAGAATTGAAATGATGTTTGCTTGTTCTTTTTGTTGTGTGTATATGCAATTTCTAAGACTTTTTTATGGATTAATCTAGAAATTGTTGTTTTATTTTCATTTTGTGTTTTTAAGGTTTTGTAGGATGTTTGTGGGTAGCATCATTGTAAACCCTCATGAGACTATAACTCGTCCACTAGGGGGATCCACGGGGTTAAAGGCTTATTGCATATGCTAAATGCAATTGTGTCAACCTACGGAAGTGGTTTAGTTTAGTTTAGTTTAGCTTAGATAGGTTTAGATGTTACTAGGGACTAGCAACAAGTTGGTTGGGGGTTGTGATGAACGTTATAAATGCATGTGTATTCGGTGATTCGGTGAATAAATTTTAAAAAATTCAGAGGATAATGTCTTATTTTTGTATGAGTTTCTATTTAATTTTTTTTTTATTCAGAGGTTCGTTCGGGCCAGCTTATGTGCACCTCGACTAGTCCCTCGCCTCGAACAAGGCTTTTGAAATAGGGCAAGCCCTGCAGTCTCTGACCAACAATATTAGTTTCCTTTCTTGTGACCGGAACCTTAGACCACAGGGGGAGCAAACCCCTTGACCCCAAGCCTTTACCACTAGGCCAACCCATTGTTGGTTTCTATTTAAATTTCTATTTGCAAGAATCATGGGTATGTTTTGTAAATTTTCAGGTATTTAGGTGTTGAAAAAAATTAGGATTTCAAGCATGCATGTTGAAGAGTGAAGAATTATGATTGTGTAGCAACAATTTGAGAATCAGAGGTCAAACAAATAAGGTATGAAGTTTTGAATATTGTTCGTTGCAGCGATACTATTCACATGCCGCAGTGATACTATTCATGCACTGCAGCGTGATTACAAGAAAAAGTGCTCAATTTGGGCAGAAACTTCATGTCGCGGTGCCAAAATAATCATGTCGCGGAGCAATGCGGGAATTTATGATTATGCCGGAACATGCTTCACTTAAATCAGCATAACTTGAGTTACACAAGTCAAATTAACCTGATTCTAGTGGTGTTAGAAAGCTAAGAGACAGAGCTACAACTTTTAAGTTTTTGGAATGACCCTGTTTGACCTGAAATATGGTTAAAATTTGGTTTGAAAGTTACATTAGTGCACAGAAGACAAGCAGCTCGTTAAGAAAAGGAAAATTTCCACTTTTTTCCAACTCTGACTTGGTCTTGTTTATTCCTAAAAAACCCTTAGTCCTAAAACTATAAATAGGATTTTGTAATTTAATTTAAGAGACTTTTGAGACTTTGAGACTTTGAGACTTTGAGACTTTTACTTCTACTTCAATAAGAGGAAGTTTATACAAGAGGAGATTTGCCTAGGTTTGTCAATATCTCTGAATTCTTCATGGTCATTGAGGTTTTGAGGTTTGCTTTCCTGACTATCATGTGTAACTAAACTCTTTTCTAGGGATCCAATGTAGCCTAATTAGAAAGCTTTATGTTTTTATCAATTCTATTTGTTTTATCAATTCAATTTTATTCTAGATTCATTCATTGTTCTTAATTCAATCTTTAATTGATGTTATAGCCTGATCACTAGTAATGTGGATTAATAGATTGTGTGAGTTAGGATTAGGCTTAACCATTGCTAATCTTAAATAGCTCTTTTGAATGAATGATTTGTATTTGTGCATTGATGGTATCAAATTAAACCTCGCAAGTATACGAATTGTATTGCAGTAAAGTGTGCACAAGCAAGGGTCGA